>NW_010729161.1:727575-741173 GCF_000365185.1 Nelumbo nucifera
TATGAACATTCTAAGCTAACACGAGTCTCATTAAGTGTCCAGTTTAAGGGTATTACATAGAAACATACCAAGGGAACATGAATCAAATATGCACTTTTATTCATTTACAATAAACTCATAAAGTACATCATTCTGATTGAAGCTAAGGGCATACAAAACTGTCCAACATCTTATGACTTGGCATAAAAATGCACGTTTCAAGGATAGCTTCATGAGACACCCTGCTGATTCTCCTGCTTTGAAGGAATTTGATGCTAAGTATCTAGACTTTGTAGCTGAACCTCACAATGTTAGGCTTAGTTTGGCAAGTGATGGCAAAAACCCCTTTAAAACACTTAGTGTCACATATAGTACATGGCCAGTGGTATTGATCCTATACAACTTGCCCCCATGGATGTGTATGAAATAGCCTTATTTGTTTTGGTCATTGATTATTCCAAGTGCAAATGCTCTCGGAGATGATATTGACGTGTAATTATAATCCGTTATTGTTGAACTCAAGGAATTGTGGGAGAATGGTGTCGAAACATAAGATGCATCTGCTAATCAGAACTTTCAACTGTGTGTTGCTTTGTTAATGACAATAAATTGCATTCCTACATATGGAAATTTATCGGGTTGAAGTACYAAAGGGAGGTTTGCATGTCCATCATGTAACAATGAAACTTGCTCTCATTGGTTGAAGCATGGTCAGAAGTTTTGTTACATGGGTCATCGATGATTCTTGGATGCCAACCATAGATATTGATATGAGAAACAATCATTTGATGGAAATCAAGAGTTTAGATCTGCACCTACTTCACCAAGTAGCACTACTATATTGCACCGGTTAGAAGGATCGCAATTCACACTTGGTAAAAAGGACCAAGGTAGTACTAGGGGAAAAAAGAAACGCAATACTGAGTTGGAGAGTCGTTTCCTTAACTAGAAGAAGAGGAGTATATTTTTCTTATTACCATATTGGCATCACAACTTGTGTTGCCATAATCTTAGTGTGATCCACATAGAAAAGAATATATGTGACAACATAATGGGGACCCTCTTGAACCTTGATTGTAAGACAAAGGATAATTTAAAGGCACACTTAGATCTGAGGGTAATGTGATTAAGGCCCGAGCTTCATCCTTAGCAGCGTGAATCAAATGCTGCATATTTGCCCCCTGCATGTTACTCCTTATCTTCTGCTGAGAAAAGGTTTTTTGTATCATATTGAAATCAATTAAGGCTCCAGATGGATATGCATCTAACATATCCCGATGGGTGGATGTGACGCAATGCAAAATTTGGGGTTTCAAAAGTCATGATTGTCACGTTTTAATGTAACTGTTGCTTCCATTGGCCATGCAGAGAACATTGCCTAAGAATGTGTGTTCCCCTTTAACTGAGCTATGCGATTTTTTCAGAAAGTTGTGCTTAAAAGTATTGAGCCCAAATGAGTTATGCAGAATGGAAAAGGTGATTGCACTAATACTTTGTCGTCTAAAGAGGATCTTTCCTCTATCATTTTTCACCATAATGACGCATTTAGCAATACATCTAGCACATGAGGCTAATATGTGTGGCCTAGTRCAATTTTGTTGGATGTATCCAATTGAGAGGTAAATCTTTATATTCATTTCAATGCTTAATACATTTACACACATAGGAATGGCAATGGGGCGGGTTTGGGGCGGGGCACCCCCTCCCCATCCCCGCTCTGTAGTCAAGATATTTTGCACTGTCCCTGGTGGCAGAGCGGGTTTTGAGCAAGGCATCCACTCCCCATTAGGGACGGGGAATCCCTGAATTTTCCCTGCTCCAAGGAAACTACTTAAAAATTAGCTATTTTATGGAAAATTTACACATAGGATATAGGAATTTGGGGGTATTTTAGGAATTGAATATAATACTTTAGGGGTAATTCAAAATAGAATTATGGGATCCTTAGATTTTAAGAATTTAGAAAAAACTTAGAGATATTTTAATTATCAATATTAAACCTAGAGATATTTTACTAATTTATCTTCGGGTTTGGGGCGGGTTTAGGAAATTATATACAAAACCCATCCCTAATTCGAGGAAAAGATATTTTCCTTGTCCCTGCCCTATCCCTGTTTAGGGTCGGGGAAAACCCGCTCCATTCGGGGTGGGGCAGGGCCCCGGTTTTATGGGGGAAATTGCCATCCCTATACACACACAAATATATGTTGTGTGTGTGTATATGTGTGATCATTAGTTAAAATTTCATTCTCTATGTAGATACCTTGGAAAGATGAAATCCTATGTCTGCAACAGAGCATATCTAGAAGGCTCTATAGAAGAAGGTTACTTGGCACATGAATGTTTAACTTTTTACTCACAGTACCTACATGGTGTAGAAACAAGGTTTAATAAACCAATAAGAAATAATGATGAGGCAAATAATGGAATGCAAGGATTCTCAATGTTTCAGATTCTAGGTCATCATTTAGGAAAGGTTGATTATATCCAATTAAATGACATCACATGGGCCCAATCTCATCGATATGTGTTATTTAGTTGTGACAAAGTGATCCCCTATATTGAGTAAGTTTGTGGTTGAATATGATATTTTAGATTGATAAGTAAACTTTAATCTTAAATATTTAAAGAATACTAACCTTGAGTTTATGTAGACAACATGCTACAATTATCAAGCGTCAACATCGACGTACCCGTCTAAGAGAAAAAGAGATAACATAAATCCAAAATCTAAAATTACATGAATGGTGTAAGTCACATGTAAGAAACTTCTTGCACTGTGCAACTTTTTACGCCATGTTTGTAAACATAAAATCATCACAAACATTTTTTTATGGTGTTCTTTAGGTTGCAAACTTTGAATCAGAAAATAATCTTTAAATTTCGGAGGTGATTAGATGATTGGCTAAAGGTCCATCGTGTGAAGCGTAGAGGTTCAAGGGGTTTATTGTCAATGGTTTTAGATTTCACACCAAAGATCGTGAACGACGACAAAAGACCCAAAATAGTTGGGTTGTTATCACAGTAGAGACATCAAGTTTTGCTAGTTCAAGAGATAAAAATCCAATTTCTGGGGACGTCATTTATTATGGAACATTAACCGACATCATTGAGTTAAATTACTATGAGAAATTTAGGGTTGTATTATTTCAATGTGATTGGGTTGATGTGACACAAGGCAGGGGAATAAAACAAGAAGAGTGTGGCTATACACTATTTAACCTCTCACATTTGACGCGTAATTCGCAATTAGAGGATGGACCATTCATTTTAGCTTCCCAAGCCCAACAAGTTTTTTATGAAAAAGACTCCAATGAAGATAATTGGAGTGTTGTTATGAAGACAATCCCAAGAGATTTATTTGATATGCGGGCTGAAGAGGTTGACGGAGATGATGATTTGGAAGTTGAGCCACCTAGAACATATGTAATGGAAGACACTCCTGATGATAACATTGATTGGGTTTGTGAAGATGTTGATGGAACAACTGTTTAGGCAACCATTTCCGATGATGAAGATGATGATGTACATGAGCCTACATATGAGGAAGAGTTAGAGAATGATACTCTTTATGACTACATATGATGTTGATTAGTTTGCACTACAAGAAAATGGGGCTATAGATATGGCACTTTAACTACAGTTAAAAAAACCGTAGCTAAAACATGCGATATAACCATGGACAATTTGACGTCTGTGGAAAAAAGTTGAGCTTTAGCTACGGATATTTTGTCTGTGGTTAAAAGTTATTCTATCTGTGGCTAAAAGACATTTATAGCTACGGTTATAATGTATCTGTAGTTATAAGTTACAAAAGCAAAAATTGAGCTTTAGCTACGGACAACTTGTCCGTGGTTAAAAGTTGAGCTTTAGCAATGGACAGTTTGTTCGTGGTTCAAAGCTATTCTGTCCGTGGCTAAAAGATATTTATAGCCACAGTTATAATGTATCCGTGGCTATAAATTACAAACGCAGAAGTTGAGCATTAGCCACGGACAATTTGTCCGTGGTTAAAAGTTATTCTGTCATTTGCTATAAGATATTTATAGCCACCGCTACAATGCATCCATGGCTGTTGGTTACAAAAGCAGAACTTGAGCTTTAGCTACGGACAATTTGTCCGTGGTCAAAAGTTATTTTGTCCGTGGCTAAAAAGCTATTTATCACTATAGCCACAGATAACTAAAACTCCGTGGCTATAATTACGAAGTTAGCTCATAAATAATAATCATATAATATTCATTTGAAATATTTATTATTTATTAATTACTTTTTATAGGAAATTATAATTAAGAATTTATTAAAGTAAAAGATATAATTAATAATTAATAATTAACAAATTATTAGCTCATTACTATTGCATAACGATAATAATTAATGATTTCTATTTAATAATAATTAAACTAGACAATAAATTATTAATAATTTCATAAGTACATTAATAAAAAGAAAATAATTTCTAAAATAGAAATAAATAAGTATTAATTATTATTTGATTAATTAAAAATAATCATCAAAAATTAATTTAATTATTTAAGTAAATTAATAATTAATAGAAATAATAAACTAAATATGAAAACCACTAATAATAAATTAATTAATTACCTATCAATGAAAATAATAGTGACAATTAAATTAAATTATTTAAATTTATAAATAAATTATTTATAAAGTAATAGTGATACAATATAGATAAATAATTATTAATTATTATTTTATTAATTAAATAATAACTAAAAATTTATTTAATAAATTACTTCAACCACTTTACCATTTTTTTGCCTCAAAGCGTAAATTTTTAACTTTTTTTATTAGTGAAAGATGAAAAACTAAAATAAAATATAAATAAATCAATATATTCTACATATTTCAAAACATCATTATTTATTCTATATATAATAAAACATATAACACTAACCAATGTTTAGAAAGTTGGACGAGACCAGCTAGTTAGATTATTGTTAAACCATGACCCAACCCTTGACCAATTCGATCATACTCCTAACCCTATTTAACCAAAAAAAAAAGCCAAAACCGTCCACCAAACTAGTCTAACCCAAGAACTAATGAATTGGTCTTCGGTAACTTTTTTGCTACCTATGTGTTTTAAAGTACTGAAGGCATCTTACTCTATTATTTTTGCCATAAAACAAGGGTGATCATTTTAGCGAGTTGGAAAATTTTGCTCTTGGACCTAGATTTTGTGTTTAAGCCTTGGCTGAGTTGAAGGGTTCTAGGAATCAGAACTGATGAGTTGACTCTAGTTTTGAATATATTGTCCCGATTATTATCGGCTCGGAATTGGTTCCACCTAGTCCTAAACCGATTCAAAACCAACCCAATAGTTAGATTTCTTCTCTTCTCCCCTCTTAGTAAAACCTTTTTGTGTTACGACATTATCTTAATTAGGTCATAGTGACCAAAATCTAATGTTCAGTCTATAACACGGATGACCAACCATCCCCATTGTCCTTTATTCACTAATGACATAGAGGCAACAAACACACTACAACCAAAGGCATGGGCCGTGGCATATTTGGTGTTTCATTTTTCATCTCAGAAAGCAAGTGTCATGCCACAAGCAATGAAATCTAGGGGTACTCAAATTTGGTTACCGAAATGAAAACAAATCGAACCAAACTAAATAAGCAAATTTAGTTTGATTTATTTGATTCTTGGTTGGTAGAACCTCTAGTCATTGTAGCAAAGACATATGATCAAATTCCGTTGCCACTAGGGTTGGGGGAATTTCTAGTGGTATATATTATAAGTTTATAAACAGTGATATATATTATTATAAGTATTAATAATAATATATCATTCACAAGTTTATAAATACTAATATAAGTGGGTCCAAACCGAACCAAAAACTGAATCGAACTATATTAAATTCAGTTCGGTTATGACATCTAGTTCGATTCAATCCAGTTCATAAGAATGGATTAATTGAAATGCTAGTTAGGTTCTTAGTTTTTTCTTTTTTTTTTTTAAATGTTAGGTTCTTAGTTCTAACCGAATCGAATCGAACCAACTGAATGAAAACCACTAAAAATTTGTATTTAAAAATTGTATTAAATAACTAGTAAAAATCATTAAATAATTAAAAATTATAAAATATAATTAAATAATTAATAAAACAATAAAATAAAATATTCAATGAAATTGTTAAATAACTAAATGATAAAATTATCAAATAATTAAGTAATTAACAAAAACTATTAATTATTGCTGAAATAATATAATAACCATGATAAATGATTAAACGACGAATAAGACATTAATATAATTAAATGACTAAAACATTAATGGCTTAGTGCATGCAATTAACTATTTGACTCTTCATCTCTCTTTCGAAAATAAATAAGCGCGCGGGCTCCAACTCTCTCTCTCTCTCTCTCTCTCTCTCTCTCTCTCTCTCTCAAATACTTGGAAGAAAAATTGACCACTCTCATTCAAACACCCTTCTCTCGGCCTCCCTTCTCTTTCCATCCTTCCTTCACCAAACCTGAAACAAAAATAATCCTCTCTTCATCTCTCTATTCTCTCTCATCCATCCTCTCCGAAGCAAAAAAAAATCCTCTCTTCACCAAACCAAAGTTCTCTCTCTCTCTCTCCAAAGAGTGAGATCTCACTCGCACTCCGAAGCAAAAAAAATAGAGGTCTGTGTGGAATCTGTTGCCATGGATCCGTTGAGATGATATTGCGGTCACCACTAGATAAACGCCTCAACCAGCTACGGAAGAGGACATCCCTCCGCTCACCTTGTTACTCACTTGCTCCCACCGCATCGGCTAAGGAAATGAGTGCCGATTTCCAGGTTTTTGTTTCAGCAGATGAATCGGTTTCGTATCGGCAAAAAGACCCCCTGAAACTCGTGGTTCTCGCTGATGTATCGTGCCGTCTCCCAGTCGTCGACAATGACACAATTTCCCCTAGGTTTTCTCCTACTGTCATTTTTAAATTATTGTTCTCTCTATCTTTTATCTTTTCGTATTTTTTGCTTACATGCACTGCAATGTTCTTCCGGTTAGATTTTATTGTTTGATTCTCTTCAAGGAAGAACCTGCTTGTACCATGCTACGTACTATGGACATTCCGTTTGTCTGCAAGCCATTCTAGTTGCTGCTCAGTCAATTGAAGTTGCAGATTCTTTGTGGGTATTTTTTATTTTATTTTGGTTTTGTTTTTGCATCTTCTATAGAGAATTGTTTCAAGGTTTGATGGGTCATGATCAAAAGTTTATTACATTTCATTTGTTTGATTATTTTGTGGTTGGATTTAAATTACAAGGGGTTTTCACACTTTGTAAATGTTAGAGATGGTAAAGGAGCAATTCCATTGGTCCTTGTAGACTGATAGAGACGATCTGATTGTGTCCATATCATGCTAGACAGAGGAGCTGTTGTATGTTCTTTGATGGGTGGATGTGGGTAATAAACCCCTTGCAAAGTATACTTTTTGCCATGGTTTCAATAGTTGCTTCTGTAATATTGGTCATGTCCTAATTGCAGCTTCATTTGGTGGTTCGAGGGGGCTCTTTAGATTGTTTGCGTGAGTTGCTTTCATGGGGAGCAATCAGCTTCAAAGAGATTCTTCTGGGTAAGAATATATGTAACTCATGGAAAAGATATAGTGAACGATGACGTTTGATCTCCCGATCGTGGTTCAATCTAAAATTTGAAATTATTCCCTGGCTAACTGTAGTTAAATTCTAGTTTAAGTGCTCAACATGGGTGAAATAATTATTTTCTTTTCATCCCCTTCGTGTGATCAATAATTAGATCTGTTTAGTCCAAGATGTATCTTGCAGAAACATATGGATGTTGTAGACTTATGATCTTTCCATGATTGTGACTATGAAGTTCTTTACTCTGATTATTGGCATCTAGAATTCTAATCAGAAATATGAGTATTGTGTTCCAGTGAGGTTTTAATTTATTGAATTTTGTTTTTGGTTCAATTGGATATAGCCTATAGGGGATTCTCTGTTACTTGAATTTTTATTTTTTCATCTTTTATTGGATATAGCCTATAGGGGATTCTTTGGTCCCCTAACGATGAGCATGTTCTTTGATTGGTTATTTCCTTCCTATGTTAGGTGGCATTTTTTAAATGCCATTATAGACCATCTTTAGTGACGTATCTTAAAAATGACACCATGAAACACTACTACATAAGGTTGTTTGTATCATAGTCAGATTCAGGCTTCTATAACCCATCATCAGGTGGTTTGGATCCAAAACTAGAACAAATTTTCTAGACAAGTGTCAAATAATGTACACCCAGAAATTTTGCTGGTCACTGGCTCAATTGTTCAGTCCAGATTGAATGGTTGGTTAACCAGTAACTAGTTATATATACATACATACATACATACATGCATATATATATATATATATATAAAGTGTGGGCCCAATGCTAGTATTGTAAAGGTGCTTTTGTGTGGCCTCCTTTTGTTGAATTTAGTTGTTGGGCTCTTTTTTTGTGGGATGGACCCGCTTGTAGTACTCTCTTCTCTTCTCTTTTCTTTTTTTGTATACTTTTTTATTGTGTATGGATTCATTAACTGGTACATAAAATAACTAAAGGTGCAAATAGACCAGGATAGGGTCATAAGGGTCTCTAGTTTGTTAACAATCTTAGAAGAACATGATTTTGTATGTAAGAAATGTACCCAAAGTCTAAATGATTAGCTTGTTGGAGGCCCAAGTAGAGCCCAATCCTAGGGACAACATGAGGTGGGCCAGGTTGCAAAATGGTGATGAAATATTTAGTGGAGTAGATTCAGTACCAACCAAACAGACATGATGTGTCATGTTTGTTGGCAGAAACTAGCAATTTCTGTAACTTGCTTTCTACTTGAACAAAAACATAGAAGGGCACAGGTGCTTTCAAGAACAGATACTTTGTTTGGGGGCCTTTCCCTTCTTGAATTAAAGCTTCACTAATTTGTTTACCACAAGTCAAAAATTTATATCTTTTCCTTAAAACATCATAAGAAATGAGAGCTTCAGTTTCATTCTCTAGTGATGGGTCATTAGAGATCAAACCAAAGAGCAACCAAAACCCAAGTTTGTTTATTGTTCTTCTATGGCAAATAGAAGTGCAACATATTCACTTTTAAGTCCATGTCATTGTGTTAGCCCGGTTTTGAGGTTTTAAGTGAAATGGAATTGATCTTAATGGACCACCCGGCCTATCTACTACTGATATTTAGGTAATTCACACTTAAAAGAGCTAGCAAGGACAGATAATATGATAAACTATTGATGACTACAGTCCAATTTTAACAAACTTCCAAGGATTAAGAAGAATATAAATAGATACCAATATTTACAGTTGGATGTACCCAAAAGATACAAGAATAAATGTAGTTTGCTTGGATTCATCTGGGGTTCCATGAGCAGCAAAATTTGTTAGTTCATTAGAAACACTTATCATCTCCCCACTTCTTTATGTAATGCTGATCTAGTTCTGGGGACTAGCCCTTTAATGTTCCTTGCAAGATCATTCAACTTAAAGAATTCAAGATCTAACAGTAAACTATTGAAGTTTGTAATGCCAATAAGGACTAGTGTCCTTTCTATTCTATTTGTATTTGCAACAGAAAATAGAAAATGACGAGATGGCCTCCTGTACTGATGGTATAGAAAAGTAGAGTATATGATAGGAAGTAGGAGAGAGAATGTTAGTAGCTTTTGTATTTTTTTTGTTTCTCTCATACGCACATTTGCAATACAAGAGGTTGTATTTATAGTAGCTAGAGCCGGTGGTTGCAAGGTAAACCGACTTTACATTTGTGGTTGATATTATTTGCTCTAAATCCTTCTTTTACTGAAGGAATTTTGACCACACAAATTTACTTGCTTCTTAAGTATAACTAGGAAGTTCTAGAGTAAAGTATTCTAGAAATGTGTAGCAACTTCTAGTACTCTTCCTTGGTGTACACTTCAGTAACTCCAATCATGTCTCATAATAGTTCGAACTTGCCTTTTGGTAGTACCTTTGTGAATATGTCTGCTAATTGCTCTTCAGTCTTGTAGTGTTTGAGTTTTATTTATTTGTTTGCTTCGGCTTCTCTGATGAAGTGATACTTTATGCCTATATGCTTGGCTCTGTTGTGAAATGTGAGATTCTTTGCATCTACTATCACAATTGATTTCTGTAGCTTCCACTTGTGGTTCTCCCATGTCTTCAAGTATTCTTTTTAGCCATATATCTTGGCTTGTTGTCATTGCTGCTGCAATATACTCTGCTTCAGCTGATGATTGCGCAACTGTTGCTTGTTTCTTTGATGCCCAAGAAAATATCCCTGATCCAATTGTGAAAGCATATCCTGACGTGCTTTTCATGTCGTCTACTGATCCTGTCCAATCACTATCTGTGTAGCCAATTAGTTTTGAGTCATGTGTGACTTCATACCATATTCCGTAGTTCTTTGTTCCTTGCAAGTATCTAAGTACTCTCTTAGCTGCTCCATAGTGAACTTGACTTGGACTCTACATGAATCTTGATAGCAGACTAATTGCATACATGATGTCTGGTATTGTAGCTGTTAAATAGAGTAAGCTTCCAATTAAACTTTGAAATTGTGATTCATCTGCTTTTGGTGAGCCGTCTTCTTTCTTGAATGCTTTATTGTTGTCTAATAGAGTTGATACTGTCTTGCAGCCTTCCATTTTGAATTTCTTCAAGAGAGTCTCTGTATACTTCTTTTGTGAGATGAAGATCCCATCTTCTTCTTGAGTTATTTCGATCCCAAGAGAGTAGTGCATTAAACCCAAATCGGTCATCTCGAAAGTCTTCATCATGTCTTCTTTAAATTTCTTGATCATCTTCTCATTATTTCCTGTGTAAATGAGATCATCGATATATAAAGAGACAATAAGTGTGTCATTTGTACCTTGAGTCTTGATGTAGAGTGTTGGTTCACTTTTTCTCCTCCTGAATCCTTGCTCAGTGAAGTAGTTGTCGATTCTACTGTACCAGGCTCGCGAAGCTTGCTTTAGGCCATATAATGCCTTCTTTAATCTGAGAACTTTATCTTCTTGTCCTTGCACCACGAACCCTTGAGGTTGCTCTACATAGATTTCTTCCTTAAGGTAGCCATTGAGGAATGCTGACTTCACATCTAGTTGGAAAATCTTTCATTTCTTCTGTTCAGCTAGTGCAATCAATGCCCTGATTGTGTCAAGGCGTGCAACTGGAGCAAATGCCTCATTGTAGTTGACACCATATTGTTGTGAGTATCCTTTGGCAACTAACCTTGCTTTATGCTTTTGGATTGAGCCATCTGAGTTAAGCTTTATCTTGTAAACCCACTTAATTCCTATAGTGTCTTTGTTTGTGGATGATCTACAAGCTCCCATGTCTCATTTTTCTCGATCATCTTTGTTTCTTCGTCCATAGCTATTCTCCATAATTCTTTCTTAAAAGCTTCTTCAAAGCTTTCTGGCTCCATAAGCATCAAGTTGCATGTCTCGCATATCTCTGTTAAGGATTTAGTTCGTCTTGGTGACAAGTCTGAAGGAGATTCTGTGGCTTGTACTGGTTCTAATTGTGTTGTTGGTTGAGTTGGCGATCCAATTTGATCGTGGCCTTCTTCAATTTCTTGTCTTGGTAATAGGGGCATGTTGATACTCTTTCTTTCAACTTCTTCTGTCTCCCAATTGTATTCAGCGTCTTCGTCGAATCTTACGTCCTGGCTGATTATGAGCTTCTTTGTTCGTAAGCTATAAACCCTTGAGGTTGGACATCTGTCGAGCAAGTAGACTGTAGTGCTTACTGCCTCTGCCCAAAAAGTTTTTGGAAGACCCTTCTCCATGAGCATGGCTCTTGCTGTCTCCATAACTGTTCTATTTTTTCTTTCGGATACTCCATTTTGTTCTGGTGCGTATCTGACTGTGAGTTGATGCTCCATGCYTTCATCTTCACAGAACTTGTTGAATTCATTAGAAGTGTATTCTTTGCCTCTATCACTTCTTATCATCTTGATATTGTGACCACTTTGCTTCTCGACATGGGTTTTGAATTTCTTAAAAATATCGAAGACTTGCGATTTATCTCGCAAAAAGTAAACCCATGTCATTCTAGTATAGTCATCGATGAAGAGAATGAAATACCTGTTTTGATCATTTGATGGAGTACGCATTGGACCGCAAACGTCTGTATGGATTAACTCTAGTGGCTTTTTGGCTCTCCAAGCTTTTCCGAATGGGAAGGGTTGTCGATGTTGTTTCCCAAGCATACACCCTTCGCAGACATTGTTGAGCTCCTTGATTACTGGTAGGTCTCGTATCATGTTCTTCTGCTGAAGGATCTTTAACCCATGGAAATTGAAATGTCCAAACCTTCTATGCCATAGTCACGACTYGTCAACTTGCGCTTGCATTGCTACATTGCTTGCGTATCTCCATTGTATGGGAAAGCGTCTATTTTCTTTCATTTTTGTTTTTGCAATTTCAAGGGATTTGTCTTGCTTGTTGTAGATTGTGCAAGAATCTCCCTCAAAATGTAAAGAGTATCCTTTCTCCATCATTTGACCTACACTAAGTAGGTTTTGATCAATGTTGGGGACCAAGAGTACATCATTGATGTATCTCTTGCCTTGTCTGGTGTCAATGGCAATGGTGCCTTTGCCCGTTGCTTCCATGAAGTCGCCATTACCAATTTTGACTTTTGTCTTGACTTTATCAAGACTATAAAAGATGCTTTCATTTTTTGTCTTGTGGTTACTACACCCACTGTCTAGATACCAAGTATCCTTCTTTTCTTCTAATGCAGCTTGGCAGACGTAGAAGAGATTATTCTCATCATTTTTCTCTTCTGAAAAGTTAGCTTGATGGGATTTCTTCAAACGGCAAGTTTTTTCAACGTGCCAGAACTTTTTACAATTTTGGCACTAGGGTTTTCCTTTAAACCAACAATCTTTCTCCAAGTGGTTTTTTCTTTTACAAATACCACATGGAGGATACTTGTCATTATTTTCTTTTTGTTTTCCTTGATAATTCTTATTTTTAAGATTTTCTTGTGACTTTCTCCCATCAGCTTTTGATTTATGAGACCGCGAATTAATTTTAAACTGAAAGGCATTTTCAGTCGAATTTTCATTCTGCCTATCTCGCCTATGTTCATGTGCTTCGAGAGAGCCCATTAATTCAGTTGGTGATAAAGTTTCTAAATCCTTCGTTTCTTCTATCACATAAATTATTGCATCATATTTTTCTATACAAGAAATTAGTATTTTTTCGACTATTTTCTTGTCATAAATAATTTCCCCAAAGGCTCTCATTTGATTTACTATTTCTTTTATTCTAGAATAGTAATTGATGGAGGACAATTTGACCCAACCTATGAAACAGTGACACATGGACACTGACTCAGCACGAGCGACAACTCAGCGTTGTAGCCTGGTGCGACCAAGTGACGGGCCCATAAAGCCGCTCGCTACATTGTAGCTCACAAAAGGAGAAGCTCGCCACAACGCGAGCTCCGGGTTCCTCGAGCTACCTTTGAAGAGATACTCTGAGGCAACTTTAGCTTGCGAGCTAAAGTTATTAGCTCGTCCGAGCTCCCAAGCAGACAAGTCGTCCCAAGGACCAATTCTACTAAGGATAATC
>NW_010729161.1:772756-790874 GCF_000365185.1 Nelumbo nucifera
TAATATGAGTGCATGTGATAGGGAGATCCATATGATGGACTCTCTAAAGGCCTTCCATCATTAGCATGATGATGGGTCCTTCAGTAATAAGGAAACACACCATAAAATTGGGCTATCCATTTGCTATTGGGTCTATCAGAGTGTTTCATAAGATGATAGGGGCGTCATAGACCGATGTGGGAGGGGCTTCACCAGAAAATGGGAACTCTCTCACGATACCTTGGCGTTTAACCTGAATATGATGGGTGAGCACCCACTGGACAGAAAGGTTTACCTGAAAACGGCTCTGAACCTTGTCTGACAGAGGCCAAAGGAAAACTCATGTGATGAGTGGATGTGATCTGTCACAGAAAGGTGGTGGGGTTATGCAGCTGAAACAGTTAGCTCTACGCACTCTATGTGATTTCCCACATTTCCATAGACATTTCGCCATCTCCGTCACTGAGATAGGAGGGAAATCTCAGAGATGAACAAATGGAAATAGAGCATAGATTAAAAGCCTTATCTATGTAGGTAACTTGAATCAAACTAAGGTTGTGGACTGATGTTTTGCTGTTTTATCAGAAAATGGAAAACGAACAATTTGCTAAGTTGCTTGACGACAACAAGCTTAAGGGCCCAAACTATGCCGACTGGTATAGAAACCTCATGCTGGTCCTAACTTCAGAAAAACTAGATAAGGTGGCTAAGAATCTTGCACCGGATCGTCTGGGAGACAGGGCTTCAGAAGCCCGTAGGAGGGAATACCAAGAATGGGAGGAGAAAAACTCCTTAGACTGCTGCTATATCATAGCCTCTTTGAATAATCCGATATAGAGGCAGTTCGATCAGATCGAACTAACCAAGGACATATGGGATAGTCTGAAGACTATGTACGAAGAGCAGAACCATTCTACTCGACAAAAGGTCCTGAAACAGTTCATGACCGCGCAGATGACCAAGGGGTAGCAAGTTCATGACCATTGTCTCCGGATGATGGGTTACATTAACGAGCTGGAGGCCCTTGGGTCCGGGCTAGATTTGGTCACACAGATAGATGCCATTCTTAACTTCTTGCCTCCATCCTTCAATCCGTTCATAATGAATTACAATATGAACAAGCTGAATGTCAGCATTCAAGAGCTCAACAACATGTTGCAACAGGCCGAGGAACTGATTAGAAAGGATGAGCCGATAGCCATGCTTTTTGAAGCTAGAAAATCTGGCAAGAAGAGGAGGGCAAAGAGGAAACCCTAGAAAAAGGCCACTAAGTCTAAGAAACCAAAGAAAGACAAGGCATCCGATGCCTGTCACTTCTGCAAGCAGGCCGGCCACTGGAAAAGGAACTGTCCTGCCTACCTGGAATCTAAGGTACTTTTGAAACTTGTGTCATTGAAACTAATTTGTTAGTCACTTCTGTGTCCTGGTGTGTTGACTCTGGGGCTTCAACTCATGCGTGTAATTCACTGCCGGGGTTCAAAGTAAGTAGAAGGCTAAGTGAAGGGGAAATGACACTTTTCTTGGGAACGACTGCAAGTGTTGCAGCTGCGGCAATWSGAACMGTAGAAYTAGTYTTTAGAGAAGGARYKCTTGTACTTAAAGATTGTCTTTATGTACAGAACTTAAGAAGAAATCTGATTTTTGTTTCTAAACTATGTGCTGATGGATATACTGTTTACTTTAGTAATATGATTATTGTTAAACGGAATAATAAATTCATTGCATGCAGGGAACTGGAGAACGGTCTCTATGTTCTACATCCTCTTCTAGAAGCAAACTTAACCGAAACTACGTCGGTCGAAATCCCCAAGAAGAGGACTCGTGATATAGTTAGTCCCACGTGCTTGTGGCATTACCGACTTGGCCATATCAGTGTTGACCGAATCACAAGGCTGGTAAAGGATGGTCCCTTGGATTTTCTAACCGTAGAAGATCTTCCCACTTGTGAACCTTGCCTCCGAGGCAAGATGACAAAACGGCCATTTAACGGTAAGCCTGAAAGATGTACAGGCACTCTTGACCTTATACATACTGATGTATATGGTCCCCTGAGTGTTAGACAGTTCTGTATGCCCTTAGCTTCAATCAGTTTTGATGTACTTTTGATATTTAATGTAAATAAATAAAGTACATGTTTGATTCATGTTATGTGGTAAGCTTCTATGTAAGACCCAAACACTGGACACTTAGGCTCGTGTTAGTTTTAAATGTTCACAGCCGTTGAATAAGTCTGGGGAGATTTATCCTGCCAAGGCTGACACTGGTGTGCTGCCAAATATTGGGGTGGCTTGTCTCAGCCGCCAGGGTGAGACCCAAGGCACACGCAGTGTAGGATTACTTAAACCCTTGAACCGGACCAGATTTCCAGTATTGCCCTGGACCTTGGAGACTGATGGGCAAAACTGAAAAGTTACACCTGACCCTTAGACCCGATTATGGTACTGCACTAGGTGTCGGATTGGTCTGTCTTTGATATGCCAATCAGTGAGATCCTTAGCGGGGGTCAAAACCTGGGTATGTTGGGACTGTCTGAGAATTCATCTGAGTGGGTGATCATAGTGACAGAATAAGCCCCTTTGTCGAACAAAGGTAATGAGCGGGATGCACTCTCTCTGATGGAAACCAAACTACCGACAGTTGATTTCAATCGTTGGATTTTTGTTTTGCAAAATTTATATATATGATATATACTTATATATGGTTTCAAATTGTTTGCAAATGGTTTTAATTCCCGGGGTCCATGTGAGAAGAGAATGCTGCATCGTTCCTTGCAGTCGAGGGAGAGGTCCTCTTGTCGGGCAGTGCTTGATCATTATGGGCTGAGAGGTTAAGTCTAAGGCCATTTAAGGTAAAACCTGATGGGCTAATCTTGCATCTGCCCACAGTCCATGGGTTTTTATAAGATGGCTTGGCACAGGGACCACTTAGTGTAAGTGTTGGGCCCATAGGGTCCATGTGATGGGCTTAATGGGTTCACTGGGCTTTCCAGTGAATTCGGCTAGACCTTGTAACAAAGGCTGGGCCGAACCCATGTGGCTGATGTGGAGATCAATGCTTGGGTCCCACGCCATACAAAGAAGCCCAACTGGGCAGCAGTTTGGAACTTATTGAGCACTAATTACTTATTGGGCCTAAAAGCCCATTTCGAACAGGGCTGATATGATCACCCACTTAAGGGGGCGAATCTGCAGGTAGGATTAACCTCCTGATGAGATCAGGAATGAGTTGATCTAATCTGCAGATAGGATTAAGATTATCCCCTATCCAAATACAGATTTGGATTGGGATAACTCCTAATAGGATTAGGAGGTTTCTTAATCACTAAGAAAGGAGGAAACCCTATTCAAGAATTACAAGAGTTCGACCTAGGTTTTTAGCAGATACATTCTCTGCAAACTGAGATAGTATCTCATCATCCCTAAGCTGAAAACTGCATTCACGCCACCTTCAGCCTTAGGGATCTCCTTCAGCCGTCGCCACCTTGCTGCATTGTTTGAACTCCATTGAAGGGAAGATAAAGAAATCAGTTCTTGATATCAGTCTTTGCTGAAAGGCTGATCTGTTTCGGTACTCTAAGCCTCCAACGAGTTCTTGTGAAGAGTTCGGTGGGTAGGACGCACAYTGCTGGTTCTGCTCCATCATTGCTGTGTCATCATCAGCAGGAGCGGATCTTGGACCTCTCTTTGGGCGTGAACACTGACATTTGGAGATTTTCATTCTCTGTATCAGGTATAACCCTTCCTTTGTTTCTTGGTTCAGATCTGGTCTGGTTTGGTTCAAGTAGGATCCTTGAATTTTGATTCTAAAATTTGGGAATACGATTCCCAGTTGGAAGAATGGTAGGAAATTTTTGAAATTCGCCCACCAATTCCGCAACCTTATTGGCGTCAATACGATGAATCCTACCGTTCTTTCAAAACCCTTAATTAAAGCCCATAAAGATTCATAATATTACTGATTAATATTATCTAGCTATATGGGCTGAATTGCAAAGAGCAGTTCGGCCCAGATAGCTTTTATGCTAAAATTGGACTAAAGCGGTTTTAACACATTAAAACTGGGTTTTACAGGTATGGGATGAATTGCATCTTGCAATTAACCATCAACTCCTAGGGTTTGATTTTTAATTCAAGAATATGATCTGAAATTAAATTACTGAAACAAGACATTCAAGAATCAGTGGGAGGGCTATTCATAGGACTGCTACCCTGCAAAACAGAAGTTAGTTTGCAGCATGCAGTTTTCAAAACTGCAAATCACAGATGGTCAAACCCTAATYTGCGAAAATCTCCTCCTTCGCTTTCAGCTTTAATTTTGAATGAAATAAAATAGAAAACCTAATTTCTATTAATATTATATTAAAATTGAATTCCTATACATTTTGTCTAAAAAATAAAAAAAAAATATTTATAGACCAAGAATGTAAAAGAACAGCAAAAACGCAGATTTCTTGTGCCATTAAAGATTTCGATCTCCACCGTACAAACAGCCCAAAAATCAAGAAAAATATGCAGAACAATTCTAAATATAATTCAGATTTCTAAATATTTAATTTCAAATCAATCACCCAAAATCTTTGAACCAATTTCCTAGAAAATTGCTAATCTGTGCAAATCGGGTAGAACGCCTTCCGCCCATTTGCGCAGTTCTAGATCTAGTTAATTTTGGTTCAAGATTTGAACCTGACTCTGATACCACTGAAGGAATGAGAGATCCATCATATGGATGATCGAACCCTAAAGGAAGGTTGGGTGAAATTTCAAAAATTTCTCTCTCTCCCACATGGGAATCACAATCTCTATTTTAGAAAACTGCATTTTCAATGATCAATCTTTAACCTGAACCAGACCAGATCTGAAACCAAAAGGGAGTGAAAGGTTTTACTTGATACGAAGTAACAATAACCTCCAATGAAGGTGCTCACGCCCAAGGAAAGATCCAAAGACTGCTTCCACCGAATATGACACGGTGCGGGATGAAGCAGAATCAGCAGGATGACTTTTCAGCAAGAACCTGATTCTTCAGCAAGAATCTAATGGAGGGCTAGTAAGCACGACTTCTTATTACCTTTTTTTCCAAAAGGTAATATCAAGAACACTTTTTGATTGCTCCGATAGGTGGAGATCGAACTGGTATGGCGGCAAGAGCAGGAAAGAGTAGAAGACAGGAGCAGTCGAACTGCAGGTTCTTCTCTCTTTGTAATCTCTGAACTGAGAATTGTGTGTTGGAGGTTCTCCCTGCTCCTCTATTTATAGCCTTTAAATAGAGCGTCTCCTAATCCCATTAGGAGTTTCCTAATCCAAATCTTGTATTTGGATCTGAACTCTCTTTAAGAGATAAGGATAATCCCTTATCTTGTCTGCAGATAAAGATCAGCCCTCCTAATCTAATTAGGAGTTTCCCGATCCAAATCTTTATTTGGATCTGGAATCTCTGAGTGGATAGGGACAATCCCTTATCCTATATACTAATCTAAATCCCAGAACCGCCCCCTTTTAATTAATCTCCTTAAGCTAGTTCGAATTGGGCTTTAGGCCCATTAAGTCCATCTGCTCACCTACCCTCCAAACTGCTACCCAGTTGGATATCCTTGTATAGCGTGGGACCTAAACATTGATCTATACATCAGCCACATGGGTTCAACCCAGCCTCTGTCACAAGGCCTGGCCGAATTCACTGTAGGAGATAATGAACCCTTGAGTCCATCATCATGGGCTCTTAATGGGCCCAACATTTACACTAAATGATCCTTGGGTCAAGCCACCTTATAAAAACCCAAGGACTGTGGGCAGATGCAAGATTAGCCCATCAGGTATTACCCTCAATGGCCTTACACTTAACCTCTCGGCCCTTAATGATCAAACATTGTCCGACAAGAGAGGACCTTTCCCTCGGCAGTGTTGCACTCTCTACTCACATGGATCCCGGGAATTAAAACCTTTCGCAAACATTTTGAAACCATAATATATATGTATATCTCTATATAAATATATTTTGCAAAACAAATTTCAATGGTTGAAATCAAATGCCGACAGTTTTGGTTTCCATCAGAGAGAGTGCATCCCTGATCATTCACTTTGTCCAACAAAGAGGTTGATCCTATCACTACGATCACCCACTCAGATGAATTATCGGACTGTCCCAACATACCCAGGTTTTGACCCCCTCTAAGGATCTCATTGATAGGCATATCAAAGATAGCTCAATCTGACACCTAGTGCAGCATCATAATCGAGTCTAGGGGTCAGGTGTAACATTCCAGTTTTGCCCATCTATCTCCCAGGTCCAGGGCAATACTAGAATTCTGGTCCGGTTCAGGGTTTCAAGAAAACCCACACTACATGTACCTCAGGTCTCACCCTGGCAGTTGAGACAAGCCACCCCAACCAACTTGGTGGCACATCAGTGTTAGCCTTGGYAAGATAAATCTCCCCAGATCTATCCAACGGCTGTGAAATTCTAAATGAACACAAGTCTCATATGTGTCCAGTTTAAGGGTATTACACAGAAACACACCCTGATAACATRAATCAGATATGTACTTTATTCATTTACATTAAATGTCATAATGTACATCATTCTGATTAGAACTAAGGGTATACACTGTCTAACAAATTACCACTACCCCCAAAGTACAAGGTAGTAATATATAATTCACCCTTTAAAAAAACAAACAACTTTCCAAGAATGTTTTGGCATAATACCAAATTTGGCTTTACTTTAAGGGTAAATTAGTGAAACCTCCCCTGAAGTTTCTGACCATTGCTGAAACCTCCCCTGAAATTGATAAATGCAATCAGCCATTTAATCACCTCCCCTGAACTTTCTAACATAGTTACAAGTAGACCCCTTTGTTAGAATCCTCTAAAAAGAGGTATGAAAATGTCCAAAATACTCGTGCAATTATTTTTTACCAGCTCTTTGTATGAATCGCTAGCCCCTTTCCAATCTCTAATCTAAAATTTAATTTTTGTTCCAAATTTGTCTTCATATCAATCGCTCAAAGGTAAAGCTGCAACTTTAAATTCTACATTTTTTGTTGTTTATAATGTTTGCATTGGCTTTTCTATAGAAACCAGCCTCAGAATAAATGGCATGAAAAGTTTGGACATTTTTTACTCTTGGTAGAAGATTCTAAGAAAAGGGGTCTACTTGCAATTATATTGGAAAGTTCAGGAGAGATGAATGCAATTACCAAACTTCAGGGAAGGTTTCAGCTACGGTCAGAAACTTTAGTGGTGATTTCAGCAATTTATCCTTAATTTAATACCAAAATCTTGAATTCAATGAGCAAAGATGAGCATGCACCCATCCAATAGTTTGCAAGGACCATATATGATTAATTGCTTAGATTTTGAAAGTTCAAATCCACTTATAAAATAATAATAATAACAAACCCTAAACCTACTAAACCTAAACCTGCTTGTCAGGAATCCAAAGGTGAAGCTTTGGGAAGTAAAAGGCCACACCTAGTGAAATGATGAAGAAAAGAAATACAAACACAACCAAGAACAAAGCCATCAAACATTCAAACACAACCAAGAATAAAACCCTTTTATTCATGGTTTGAGACAGAAATTCTATGGCTTCATGCCGGCCCCTTTACTATTCGAAGGCCAGCCGAAGAAATAATCCCATTCACCTGTATCCCTATTGAAAACAAAAAGGCCATCTTCCCTGATTCCCCAGGCACAGAAACTGCTACATCGATATAAATCTCTTTTGGCATGGTATATTTCGAAGCTACCGCTTACAGTAGACCCTCCTGTCCTTGTCCAATCCATCCGACACCAGAAGAGTGTGGTGTCGAACAGGTTGTCATGAAAACTCCAAGTATAGTTCTGGTAATAACCGATGACGTGGTCACCCAAATCGTCATCCTTCGATTTGCAGTGAACGTGGAGGTTCTTCCCAGGCTCCAACATGTTGTACAATACCACTTGAATTTTTTTGTAGTAAGCTCCTGATACCACCATTGATGAATGGCTCAAACTGAGAACTATCAGCGCCATGGCTGCCGCATACATGAAGAAGCTCCAGCGAAACTGAGTACCCATTTCGGATCTCTTGGTATGCTGTTAATGTTGTTCAACGTTGGTTGGTATATATTTATATATAACTGATGATGAGACTAATTAATGGTGGGAGGGAAGAAGAGAGTTAACTCCCTTTTAGCAGAGTGTGATGATCCAGTAGGAGTGGCTACGCTGAGTGAATCATAGCTTGCTCATCACTGGTTGGCTGTAGAACTTTTAAACCAATGAGAGATGGCAAGTTAGGGCTCACTGAGTTTACCCAGCGTGACCCCCTTCTCTCTGGATCACCACTCTTTGAACTTGCAGACTTGGCTCCGTTTATTAGAGTCTCTCAACGTAAGCTTTGATGTTGTACTAGACGTTGAAGTTGGTTTCTCCCTTGAGGGACAGGCTGTGTACTGTGCATGTAAACGTACGTCGACAAGTACGTTTCATGTAAAYGTACGTCCACAAGATAGTAACGTAAAGGTGCCGATTAGCTCAGTTCGTAAGGTCTCTGGCTGGCTGAGACTTGGAATGACTCTTTTCTTCACCAGGGTTTATTGATGCAGCTAAATCCGATCCAAATTGACATAATTACAGCCTCAGGGGATGTGCTATATTAGTCCAAGCCGACATAATTACAGTCTTTATCATTGTTAAATGCATTATCATACATAACTTAGAGTTTCAATTTTATACCCGCCTTATCAATTTATTTTTCTGTACAAATTTTAAAGAATAATTCTCCTTATTCTTTTTAGACAAATGTAATTAAAAGGCTGAAATGAAGTAAAATTAATGCATTACATAAACATTTTTTTATTTGGAATGCTGGCAAAAAAAAGGTATTTGCACCTTTTTTCAAAACAGTAGAGGAAGTTTTTGTTAGGGTCAAAACATTGGGGAGTTTCATAGGATTGTTAGAAAACCCAAGGAGGTTATTGAGGGTGTTTGGTTCCTTTTACATTTATTCAGTAAATGCTTATTGATAGTGCCACATAGGCGCCATCTTAACATTTTTCTCTCTCTTGCTCTTCTACATACATCGAAAATGTAAAAAGTGAACTTTGGTTTACGTGCATGCCAGCCGTTTGTAGAAGTTATTTTTTGAAGCTTCCACAAATGGCCAGGCATTTATTCACTATTACGCTGAAGTGGGGCCTAGTGGTGCCTAGTTGTCATAAACGGCTACAATTATTGCTTTTCTCGGTTTTACCAGCAAACAAAGTACAAATGTTTATTCAATAAACATAAACAGAACCAAACACATACATTATAATTTTCCTTATTTTTAAATGAAACTTAAATTGATTTTTGTTAGCACCCAAGTTTTGCTTAGTCTCTTCTTTAACCCATCTCCTACATTTTGGATGCCCGATCGGACCATACCAATCACTCTAAAACAAGCCTAAACCCTAAGAAACTAAATTTTAGCCTAAAAGCCCATAAATCCATCATTAAACCTACATGATTCCCTTTCAACAGTCTTGACTATGTCACATCACCATACTTGATCCCCGACCAAACTCCATCACGTGAAACAAAACCCTCAAGCAAATAATCACACAAATTTCAACCCTAAATTCCTAGATTTAAACAAACTTCATTAGAGATTTCATTTCGACGTGTTTAACACTATGACGCTCCTCAAACCTAAAACCCATGACAGAATTTGAAACTTAACTTCTCCCGTTTCGGGCTATTATAGCAGATTGGAGAGAGGAGTGCCTAACACTTTCCCTCTCCCAATCCTTTGAACCCAAGGTCTCTCGGTTAAGTGCTTTCCTTGGTTAAGGATGGAGTCACTATCAAGGGCTCAATTCAAATCTTTCCAAACCCGAAAATGAGGGCCCATTTCCTCTAAAAAATGGGTGGCGACTCCAACTCTTTGCTTCAGCCATGAGCTTCCTAGAGCTCACAATTTTAAAATAATTAAACTATGTTTAAAACTAATATATTTTGTTAATTTGTGATATTAGTAAAAATTGAATCTATTTAAGTATATTAAATTTAGATTCCTTATATATGAAATTTAATTAACTATATAAATTTTTATTTTTTAGTGGAATTTAAGTTAGTTTTAAATTGATAAAATTTAATTATAAAACTAAGAATTGTTAGACAATTTTGTATTAATTTTATATTAATTTATCTTATTCCTTTTATTAATTAAATCCTTTTTATTATTTTAATAAAATATTTTTATCAATAACAATAATTAAAAATTATTTTTTATTTAAGTAACTTACTAATTTATTTTTATTATCGTTAATCAGTTCCTATTATTTTCAAATAGAATATAAATGGATTATAATTAATCTTTTCTGATAATTACAGTTTAATGCATGCAAGTATATCTAATACATACATACATACATACATACATACATACATACATATCTATACCATTTTAAAAAGTACGAATAGCCTAAAAATATTTCTCAAATTTTCTAAGGACAAAAATTACCCCTTTATATTTAAATTTATTGATAAAAAATGAGGATAAATAGGGTAATTAGTTATTAATATTAAATGAGTTGAAAAGAGGTAAATTTAATTAAGTTATTCAATGCATTCAATTCCCTCTCATTAATCCAACATTTAAGATACCAACTTGTATTCACCTTCATTAAATCATACATTTAAGGCATTTTTGTTTCTTCACATCATTAAATTCTATTAATTAAGTCCATACATAATAAATTAATAATTATAATACCATAAAAACTTATATTTTTAAAATCTACCTGAAAAAATAAATAACTTTTTCATCTAGGTGGTGGTAAGAAATTAAACCGTTTTGGATCAAATGGGCTAATCCATGTTGCCACAATTAAATAATAAAACTCAAAAATAGATAAAATGCAAATATATGTATATTTAAAAAAGTGAGAACATTTTTAACATTATATATCGACATATTAAACAATAACAAGTATGATAAATAAGAGATGTTTTTATTAATGATGAAAATGGAATATAAAACTTAAAACCAATTGGAAAAAAATTATCTTCCTATTCTCTCTAATTAAATCTCATATTTAAGGTATATTCTCTCATTAACTCATATATTTAAGGTAAATTCTCTCATGAAATTCTACTAATCAAATCCACAACATGAATTTTAATATTTATAAAATAAATATTTTGAAAAGTAATTTGAAAACAAAATGATTTTCTTCCCTCTTGATGGTGGGTAAGCAATACAGCCATTTGGGATCAAATGTGTTAATAAATAATGCCAAATTAAATAATAAAAAAAGAAACAAATTAAATATATAATACAAAAAAGAAGAACTGGGCATATCTCTAATATTGTATATTTACTATAGAAAACAAAAAAAGAGTATGAAATGTAAATGATGAAAATGAAATGTCAAGTTTAAAATCAACCTAGAAATGAAATGCTATCATAGTCAAATAAAAAAAATTTAAAAAATACAAAGAATCAAATAAATAAAAAAATAGAAAAAGTTTTGGGCAAATACCTAATGTTATATATTTATAAAAGATAAAATATTGGGTACATCTCTAATATTATACATTCATTATATTGAATGTAAATAAGTATTATACATAAAAAATAATTTTATCAATGATGAAAATGTAAGACCTTGAAATCAAACTATTTTTCTTTTCGAATGGTGAGTTAGTGGTTTAGGTAAAATGGATTAATTGATGATATGATAGTTAAATAATAAATATTTAAAATGTAATAAAAAAGTACAAGTAATAAAAAGAAAATATATATAATTATATATTTATTATGTCAAACAAAAATTAATTGTGATTATAATGTAGATGAAATATGTAATTTAAAACTAAATCGAAGCAAAGCTATTTTCTTATCTAGATGGTCAATAAATGATCTAACTTTTTAGAGAATGTCATAATTGAATAATAAATATTTAAAAAATATAGCACAAAAAAATGAAAAGTACAGAATTTTGCTGAAAAAAAAACATTTGGAAACATTTCTAATGTTATATATTCATCATATTAAATAAAAAATGTTAAAATAAAAATTATTTTTACTTATGACTGAAACTGAACACAAATAATAATAATAATAATGATGATAATAATAATAATAATAATTGTTATTAGAATTTAAAATTTTCATGTGCGCACAATGCACATGCACATTTACTACAAGCATTTGTATGTATATATATATTAGTTAAATTGAAATGGATATATATAGACAAAGTTAATGAATTTTATATAATTTACCAGAGTGGAGATGAGAGAGGATTAGTGGCATGAGTTATTGAAGGAGAGAGTTAATGGCATAATTAATGAGGAGAGATTGTTAAAAGAGTTAATGGGAGAGAGAGAGAGAGAGAGAGAGAGAGAGAGAGAGAGTTAATAGTGTTTTAATGAGGAATGTTAAAAGTCTTAAAAGTGATTGGTTACTTTAGTTAGTATTCAATTTTAAAATTAGAAAATTCAAAATAACTAGAGAAAAGATAAGTGTCTTTGAGAAGAGACCAAAAAAAAAAGATAATTGGCTTTGAGAATAAACCATAAAGTAGGAAAGTGAGAGCTTGGCACATTGCATTTTAAAGTATATATAGATATAGATCCTACTTCTTTCTTCACCTCCTTCACACCTTTGTTGGTAGAAAACAAAAGGTAGTATGGTCTTTTAATTTTTTTCTTAATTGGTATTAATCAATGCCTCACACTCCTATAGGGGCCATTACTCTTTTAAATAAAGATAACTGGCATTTACATCAATTAAAGCTGAACTGTTGAAGCTACTTTCCGAATAAAGTTTTTTTTTTTTTGGTAAATTACAGATATCTATCCTGTATTATAATGGCAATTATCCTTGAACTTTAATTTGCAATAAAGACCCCCTAAAATTTCAAATTCCAACAAGACCCCCTCTTAGTTAAGTTGAGTAGGGGTGAGCATTATTCCATTAAAATCAAAAACTCACACTAAAAATTTTGGCTTTGGTATTTCTGGTTTCTTTTAGGTTTTGGTTAGCTCATTTTTCAATATTTCAGTTTTTTCTTTGATTTTTAGAGTTATATATTCAATTAACCATAAAAAATCAAATTAACCAAACTTTGCTATATAATATGTAATATATATAATATATAATACATAACATATTATAAGGAATCTTGATTTTATAATATATATGTATATATAATAAAATTGGATGGTTCATGTCATCATGTCTCTCCCTTGAGAGAAGTTATTTATTTATTTTCTCTATTTTATGAATTTTTCTAATTTTCTTTTGTTTTAAAAATAGGAAAGTTGTCAAAAACTCACCATGAGTTTTTAGCATTTCTCTTAAATTCACCACAACTTTTCAAGAGACTAGCCGCTGTAAATATATTACCATTTTGATCTTCATAGAAAAATATAAAATATATACATATATTTTAATATTTAGATAAGAAAAAAAGGAAAAGTTCAAAATATATTTTCAAATATAAAATACATAAAAACACAGAAATTAGAAAAAAATGTATAAAATTATAGAAATTGCACACAAAATAAAAAATTATTTTTAGATAATAGAAATTATAGAAATTGAAAAACAAATTCAGAAAATAAAAATTGTAGAAAAAACACCAAAAATTATAGAAAGAAAATGAAAATAAATAACAAAAAATATAGGAAAATTTATAGATGGTAGAAAGGAAAAATGTAAAAAAAAAAATAGAAAATGTGTAAAAAACAGAGGTTATAAAAAACATTAGAAATTATAACAAAACACTAAAAAAGTAAAAAAATGAAAATTGAAAAATGAAAGAAGACCATTTTCCTCTAACTCGCCATTCAAGGATGATTTGGTTATAAAAATTGTTATTTATGCAGACGTGGATGATAACTCTACATTTTGATGCCTTAAGGGAATCAATTCAGGGGTATTTTCGGCCTTAGAACAGTCAAGATGTGTCATTTTCCTAGTTAAATGCAATGTTGTGGCCTCTAAGGACGGAATAGCGAGTTCTTGTTTCTCTTTGATTACTTTATTACTTGATCCATCATCTCAGTTTAGTTCTTGTTTCTCTTTGATTCTGTAGGACGGAATAGCGAAAGGTGGGGTACCGGAGTGTTGCGGGAATGCGGGACGAAAGAGAAGAGAAGAGAAAGTGGATTGCGTTTCAGATGTATTCATCCCATTTTATTTTTAATTTTCTTATTTTTATTTTCAAACTCTTTTTTTGATAAAATAGTTATTTTTGAATTTTTATTAATTTTTTTTCTAGATCCAATTTAATTATTTATTTTTTTAGTATTATTTTTCCTCCATTTTGTTTCTAGATCTATTTTTTTCTTTATTTTAATTTCTTGTTCGATTTTTTTTGTTTTATTGTGTTTGTGTTTTTCTTTTATTTCAGATTAAAAAAAAAAATAAAAACAAAGCATAATTTTCTTTTGTTTATTTTATTTTATTTTATTTTCGGTTTAAATTTTAAATTCATTTTTTTCTTTTATTTTAGATAAAAACAAAATAAAAGAAATAAAAGAAATAAAAAATTTTCATTTATTTTATTTTATTTATTTTTGTAGCGTATTTTTGTTTCGTTAATTTTATTTCCGTATTAATTTTTAGATTTGTGTTTTACTTTTATTAGAAAAAACGAAAAAAATATAAAAAATTTTCAGAGTATTTTTTGTTTTGTTTATTTTATTTTCAGTTTAATTTTTTTAGATTTTTATTTTTTTTCTTTTATTTTATCTATTTCTTGCATAATTTTCTTTATGATCATTTTATTTTCAGTTTACTTTTTAGATTAGCAATTAGTTTGTTAGAATTTATTTTTGGTAGTTGTTAATTCTGTTTAGCACAATTAATTGTTGTTTTATTTTCTATTTGCAATTATTATTTGTTGCGTTATTTAATTCCTTTTCTTTTAGTTGTTTATTGAATAATTAATTTCTAAATAGGAAATTGTTGAAATTTGTGAATTTGAATTTAAATTTCAAATCTGAATTTAAATTTTAATTTTAATTTAAATCCAAATTTGAATTTCAATTTGAATTTCAAATTTCGAAATTTAAATTTTAAATTTTAAATTATCAAATTTAAAAAATTGAAAAAAAAAAAAATAAAAGTTAAGAATATAAAAAATCAAATTTAAATTTTAGGAATTTAAATTTCAAAATCTGAATTTGAATTTAAACTCCCAAAAATTTAAATTTTGAATTAAAAAAATATATCAAAAAATGTCAAAAAAAAATTTTGGTTAATATTTTTCTTGCATTTTCATTCCAATATTTAGGGTATGATATTCTAGAGCATGCATCATATAGGCTTATTTATTTGCTGGAATTATTATTGTTAGTTGGGAATGTGTTAGGTTTTCTTTTTATTATTTTAATTGTTCCTTTTGCTTAGTTGTTTGCTTTATTCTTTTATGTTAAATTGCTGAATTGCATATTAGAAATAATTGTTCATGCATTTTAATTAGTTGCATTTGCTTTGTTTATTTTGTTTTCTTTCCATTATTCCATTTAAGGGCAATCCAACTTAAATAAGATAAGGTGGGGATTTCATCACCCTTCCTTGGCCCAAAAATCACCACCATTCATGTGCGGTTCACCCTAACCCTAATTTAAAATTTGGCTAGAAAGATCCTTTAGGGAAGCCACACATTTGGTTCAAAAGTGTGTTGAATTTTAGGAGAGCTTGAAATTATTTTCCATAACCGGCGATTGGTGTCTAAGGAAAGAGGTTAAATGGCTAAGCCTAAGCGGGTTTTATGGTTACATAATTAGGTCCTTGTGAGAGCAAGGGGAGCCTCCCACATCCCCACCTCTTACCTGGCTAACCAAAGGAAGTGGTGTAATTCCAAGTGAAACTAAAAGGATTCACATTGAACCACTAGTTTAGGAAACCCTAGGTCAGCCCCTAAGTCGTGTGGTTGATTTGCTTGCATTTTTTTAAAAAAATTAAAAATTGAAATTTCAAACTTCAAACTTAAAAAATAAATAAATAATAAAATTTTAAAATTTTAAAAATTCAAATTTGAATTTAAGTTTCATAAATTTAAATTTCAAAATCTAAATTTTAATTTAAATTTCAAAAATTTATTTCAAACTTCAAATAAAAAAAATAAAAAAAAAGAAAAAAGAAGAAAAAAATTAAAAAATCAAATTTGAGTTTAAATTTCAGAATTTAAATTTCAAAATCTAAATTTGAAATTAAAATTCAAAGTTTAAATTTCAAATTTGAAAAAAAAAGAAGAAGAAAATGGGGGTTAAAATAAGATAAAATGAATTCAATGGTTGGAGTTTGTGGAATGAGAAACAACTTCCAACCTAAGCCACAAATAGATTGGAACCATGTGTCTCCACAACAGGACAGGATTAATGGGATGGCCAACAGAATTGACCAAGTCCTTGCATATCGTCAACAAAGTGGCCCATACCCAACCTTGTCAGCCTATCCATCATGTTCCATCTGTGCAAGCCTGGCCCATCATGTTAGCCAGTGCCCTGCGGCAGGCCCATGTCAACTAGTCAGTCCAAACCAAGTACATGCGGCCAACAAACTTTTCCAACCCAATGCTAACCCACTCTTTAGTCCATATAACCTCGGGTGAGAAAATCAGCCCAACTTCACTTATAGGTCCCAAGCCCAAGAAACCCCCCTACCAGATGTGCACTCTCAATGGTCTGAAGGCCAGACCCACTGGGAGTACAATGATTAAACTGGGACTCAACCAGCTCAACCATGTCAAACCTACAAACAGTCCTAGCAGTACCATTCATCTAACTCCATGGCCCAGCGATTTCAGAGGCCATAATGGCAGACCCAATTCCAATAGATGTATCCTAGGAACCAACCGACCCAACTATATCAGGCTTACCCTCAACCTCCTCAGACCCGTACAGTAGATGACCAATTCATGCAGCTTCAGCAGCTGATCCTAAATCAGCAGCAGTCCATCGATAGATTAGAAAGCCAAATAGGACGGCTAGATGAAGCCAAGGCGAGGAGAGAAGTATGGGAAATACCGAGTCAACCGGTTGTGACTCCTAGAAATCATCCACCGGGTTTTCCTCCACAACAAATTCAACCACCTCCTAAGAACCCTCAGCCTGAAAATGCCAAAGCTGTTACAACCTTAAGGAGTGGGAGGATGTTAGAGGACCCGTGTGAGAAAAAGAGACTTAATGAAGAAGAAAAGAATCAGGAAGACCCTAAGTTGGGGGGAGAAGAAGAAGGAAAGGAAACTTCAGAAGAAGAACCTTTAGTCAACCAACCCGTAGTTCCCTTTCCAACTGCACTCACAGTTGAGCCAGTCGAAAGAAGAAAGAGACTCGCAACGAGGATAGTAGGGAAGTCCATATTAACTTCCGTTTCCTTGACGCGATCCAACATGTCTCGGCCTATGCCAAGTTTTTRAAAGAGTTGTGTACTCAAGTGATGGAACCACGATCGGCCCCACAAAGATTAATGCTCTTGGCAAATGTTAGTGCAACTCTCCTAAACCACTTTCCCCGAAAAATGAATGACCTTAATGCTCCTCTCATAAGCTGTGTCATCTCTGGAATCACCTTCGATCGGGCCTTATTGGATCTAAGGGTCAGTATAAATATGCTTTCGTCAATTCATGACAAGTTTAGGATCGGCAAGTTAGAACCTACCCCGGTAATTCTACAACTCGCTGATTGGTTAGTCAAGACTCCTCGAAGTGTTATTGAGGATGTCATTGTCAAGGTAGAGGGTTGTCACTTCTTAGTGGATTTTATCGTCCCAGGCATGAGCCCAACTGAGGAACTGAACCACATCTCGATAATCTTAAAATGTCCATTTCTAGCAAAGGCTAATGCAAACACTAACTGTAAATCGGGAGAAATGGACATTTCATTTGGGGAGCAGAAAATCCGATTAAACATTTTTAGTGCCTCTAAGTATCCAAACCTAGGGAAAGATGAGTGCAAGGAGGATATAGTGGATGATCTTTTAGATGCCCTGCCTACCCCTTGGTTAGCCCAATCTGAACCATGTCTGTCGGAAGATGAAAGTGAGTCGGAGAGTTTAGATGAAGAAAGTGCATGAATGTGTCCGATTGAAGATGTTAAACTTAGCGCTGGTTGGAAGGCAACCCAACGTAATTTTCAGTTACTTTTAGGATTAGAGT
>NW_010729161.1:802560-826423 GCF_000365185.1 Nelumbo nucifera
AGGGAAAATGAATCAAATATGTATCTTTATTCATTTACAATAAACTCATAAAGTACATCATTCTGATTGAAGCTAAGGGCATACAAAACTGTCTAACAGAAAGCTCCCGATACCATTGATGAATGGCTCAAACTGAGCACTATTATCATCGCCATGGCTACAACAGGCATGAAACTCCARTAGCGGAACTGACTACCCATTTTCGATCTCTTGGTGATCTATCTTTGCAAAACTTGGCAATTTATATATAGAGAGAGAAAGAGAGAGAGATAATTAAGAGAATTTAATAGTTGACAAAGGACATTAATTAATTAGGTTGTAAGATTTGACACAGTAGGAATAGTAGTTCTGGTGAGTAACCCGTCTGATGAGTCCTATACTGTGTTCATCACATCAGTCATTGGTTGGAAAACTTTCGACCCAATTGAGAGGTGAACATGTTAGGGTTCACGGTTCCCATCCAACGTGAATGCTGCCACTGGATCATATCACTCCTAGAAATTAAGTCAAACAAGACAAGTATGCTTGTCTGTCTGTTGTTCTATTAATTCCTTAAAAGAAGGAAACCGTCCCCGCATTGTTTAGCTTCCATGCATGTATGGAAGTCATGAATAATCTGTAGTCTTTATAAATAACTTACATTGTATTAAGGGCTGCTCAGGTACAGAGTGGATCATCTGTATCGATTCTATTATAAACATTCAAAACCGAACCAATCACTAATCAGGATTATGGGTGGATCTGAATCAAAGTCGAGTTGAACATTTGACCATTTCAACTTAGCTAGGTAGAAAAACTTGAGGTTCGAGTTTGGGTTCAGGCTTTGTATAAAAAAATAAAAAATTATACATATAAAAAGTTAAAAATATTTATTACTATACATATCAAAACTAAAGATATTATATATAATATAAGCTCAATTAGGTTTATGAAGCTTCACAAACCAAAGTTCATTGGTCTTGATTAGTAAACAAGCTTATATATTGGGTTTTTCATGAGTCAATTTCAAATAACTTGTGAAAAAATCAGTTCATGTCCATCCCTAATAAGGATAATCGCGTCTGACTCGATCAATCTTCTCTGCTAAAATGCAGGCAGGATGTGGTTACCATACGCACAAGTGCTTTTGTATTTGTGGCTCTATTGATTCATTTTGCAGCATTGCTCCTTGGATTTTTACAATAGTAGATTCTATATTTCTATTCCTTTTTTTGCTTTGCTTTGATTCAATATGTAGAAGAATCAACCATCTTAACAAGGAAGAGGAGGGGATAGGATGGGGAACTGTATTAAGAATATTCCACATTTCTGTTGTAGGTAGGATGAATGTGAACCTAAGATTGCTTGTCCAATGAACACGATATTGTAGTAGACATAGAGATTCCATTGTACCCACATGGCCTCTAGAAAGCAAGAGTCTGAGAGATTTGGGGCTTAAAATTAGTGGCCCCACATCACAATACCTACAGCCTAAGGGTCTCCAAAAACCAAAAGCCCAAATAACAACACCTAATCCAATGTTAGCTAACCTTTGATAATCCATGGAGGTTTTGTCTAACCTTTGATAGTGTTAATCATGTGCAAGTGCTTTTGCCTAATTTTCATCATTCTCCATAGATCCCAGTCCTTCATGTTTCCTATTTCCTTCATCTTTCTAGGCCAGATCAATTTTTTTTTCAATTTTTTCAATTTTAAATTTGGTCAGCTTTACTAATAATCCAGCTAAAAACATTGGTGCCTGATGCCATGAGCTTGTTTTGGACTATCTTTCTTTGGCTTTGGTTTGTAACTAAATTTTGATATGTAGTGGGACAAACTTCAATTATGAGTGCATGTTTTTATTTTCTTATGCAGATATCTCTGTTGGAGGAATGTGGATTTCTTGAAAGGCTCTAGAGGAATTGCACAAGAAAGAGTTTAAAATTGTGAGTGCATGTTTCATGATACTAGTAAGGTCAAGTTGGAATTTTAGTTTTGCACTCTTCCCAAACAATGCCTAAATCTTACACATGAATGGGTGTTATCTTACATATTGTCTGTATTAATTAGACTAATAGCTAGTTACTTCAACCATTTCAAATGGCTAATGCTTTCTGATTTACAATATTAGCTAAGGCTCAGTTTAGAAATAATATAAATACAAAATTTTGCAATGCAAATGCATACAAAATAATACAATTAATTTTGACTCATTGACCTAAGAGTCGTAGCCTCTTATGTGTTTCCTATCTGTAAGTTAGGTTTGGCTTCACTAATGTGTCATATTGGCCTTCAGATTTGTCTACAGTCTACCACCGTGAAGATGTCATCTTTTTTTATTTATTTTGAAGGGTTGGAATTTACCTTGTGTGATCTTACTTTCACAGTAATAGTAATATAATAAAAATATCTTTTCCATGGTTCATGTGCAGAGAAAAGTCTAGCTTAATTAGTAGTTGTGTGGCCAAATTTAATTTGTTTGCTTCGATATATATAGTATTCATTAAATTAATTAGCCATCTGTTTTACTGCCCACACCATCTTTGAGAAAACCATTTACACGTTGATTTCCTAGAAAAGAAAAAGGCCATAGTATGGTTAATGGCATTCGGGGTGACGATGCCAACATGGGTTGGGTCCCCTCTCTTTACCTTTTTCTTCCCTTGTAGAGTAAGCTGGTGCTTCAATACCTCAGCCCAATTCAGTGTTTGGAATCCTTTTTGTCTAAGCATAGATGGTTTATTATAATTCTTAATATTATATTAAAAATATTATATATATATATATAATATTTTAATTTTTATATATAATAATAACTAATTCTTATAATTCTTTATTTTTAAAATATTAAATAAAAAAAAATTTTATATATAATTTTTTATTTTTATAAAACATTTTTTTCTCAAATCAAGCTCGAGCTGAGTCGAGTTTGAGCTTACGAGTTTTTGACTCGAACTGAGTTCGAGCTCAAGACTCTAACTCGAACTGAATTCGAGCTCAAGCCTTGTACTACTTTGGCTCAAATCCACCCTTATTCCCACTTATCAACGGGGCCCACTTAGTGGTAAGTAAAAGGTTCAACGTAAACTGTAATTTAATTTCATTTCTAACATTATCTATCAAAAAACTTTCAGCAAGCTAACTCAGTGCACTGTCAATACACCTGAAAGCGAGACAGGTGTGTTGGTTTACCACCTGTAACAGCACATTTGCCACCTTTTGCAGCACTGTTATCTACCTGAGAAGGGGGACTGAATGTGTTGGTTTGTTACCTGCAAATACTTGTATTTCTACTCTCTCCAAATATTTTGACATAATACCAAATTTGGCATTTTTTTAATACCAAAATTTTTAGTTCAGTGAGCAAAGATGAGCATGAACCCATCCAATTAATAGTTTGCAATGAAGAACGATGATTAATTGCTTAGCATCTTAAAAGTTCAAACCCAATATATATATATATATATATATATATAACTATAATAATTAACAAGCACTAAACCTAAAGCTGGTCAGGAATCCAAAGATGAAGATTTGAGAAGGGGACATGTCACGACCACAACTAGTGAAATTAATGTAGAATTGAAGAAAAGAAATACAAACACAACCAAAGAACTAAGCTTCCTTGCAACAAACATTCAAACTAAATCTAAATTAACAATTGCAGGGAAAAAGAAAAACCCTTTTATTCATGGTTTCTGCAGACAAGAAATTTTCAGACTTCATAGTACTCCATTTGAGACACTAAATCTAAGGCCAGTTGAATAACTTTTGCCAAACATTCTTGCGGCTATTTAAAGAGTAAAGGCCATCTTCCGCTATTCTCCAGAAACATCACTGCCGCATCGATATAAATCCCTTCTTGCATGGTATATTTCGAAGCTACCGCTTACCATAGGCCCTCCTGTCTTGTTCCAATCCATCTTACACCAGAAGAGTGTGGTGTCGAACAGGTTGTCATAAAAACTCCAATACCAGGACTGAGAATAAGGAATGTAGTGATCACCCAAATCGTCATCCCTCGATTTGCAGTGGACGTGGAGGATCTTCCCGGGCTCCAATATGTTGACCAATGTCACTTCAATTTGTGAGTAGAAAGCTCCCGATACCACTGATGAATGGCTCAAACTGAGCACTATTATCATCGCCATGGCTACAACAGGCATGAAACTCCAGTAGCGGAACTGACTACCCATTTTGGATCTCTTGGTGATCTATCTTTGCAAAACTTGGCAATTTATATATAGAGAGAGAGAAAGAGAGAGAGATAATTAAGAGAATTTAATGGTAGTAAGATTTGACGCAGTAGGAATAGTAGTTCTGGTGAGTGATCTGATGAGTCCTATACTGTGTTCATCACATCAGTCATTGGTTGGAAAACTTTCGACCAAATTGAGCGGTGAACATGTTAGGGTTCACGGTTCCCATCCAACGTGAATGCTGCCACTGGATCATATCACTCCTAGAAATTAAGTCAAGCAAGACAAGTATGCTTGTCTGTCTGTTGTTCTATTAATTCCTTAAAAGAAGGAAACCGTCCCCGCATTGATTAGCTTCCATGCATGTATGGAACTCATGCATCACATGTACTCTTTATAAATGAATTACATTGTATTAGGGGCTGTTCAGGTACAGACTAGATCATCATTATCGGTTCTATTATATATTATATAGGGAACGTTATTTTTTACAATTTTGAGAGGGGGAAATTGGTCAATGGGGTTTTGTTTCTCATTGAACATGAATCTCATGTTCTTTTTTCAGATTTGGGAGGGGACCAAAGAATCTTCTAAGTAGGTAAATAATTTTCCCACCTAGGGAAAAAATTGTCAATACTTGAATGGGACAAAAATGTCCCTTTTAATAATAGATTTTTTCCCAGGAAAAGCTTACCTAGGTAATTACATTTACCTAGGTAAGTAACTTACCAAAAAGCAAACGGGGCCATACATTCAAAACTGAACCAATTACTAATCAAGATTATAGGTGGATCTGAATCAGTCAAGTTGAATATTTGACCATTTCAACTTAGCTAGGCAGAAAAACTTGAGGTTCGAGTTTGGGTTCGGGCTTTGTATAAAAAAATAAGAATTTATACAAATAAAAAGTTAAAAATATTTATTATTATACATATCAAGACTAAAAATATTATATATAATATAAGCTCAATTAGGTTTATGAGCTTCACAAACCAAGGTTCATTGGTCTTGATCAGTAAACAAGCTTATATATTGGGCTCAAACTTGATTTAGACAATTTGAATTATTGATCGAGCTTTCAATGAGTCATCAATCTCAAATAACATGTGAAAATTTCATTTCATGTCCATCCCTAATAAGGATAATCGGGTCTGACTCAATCAATCCTGATTATACCTGACATCTAACCTATGATAAGCAACCTGAACTTCTCTTTTGGTAATACAATGTCAATAAAAATAACATTAACTAGTAAATTATTTATATATATACATATATATATATATATACATACATATGCATATATATAGATAATCAGTTCGGCCAATTTCGTTTGATGAGATAGACGCAACCCATTGATAGTTGTACATTTAAGTGATGGCAAGGACTTTATGCAAAAGAATGACAAAGGTTAGGATCGTACCCGCAAGTCTACTCCTACATGACCCCAAATAGCTAGGTCTATCTTTAAGTAATGGCCTTTTTACAAATGAATTGTACCGCGATATAGGTAGTATGTTGTCCTAGCTAGTAGAGTAGGAGATTACTATGCCACATTTTATATGGATCATCTTATAAGTATTTTTTTGGTCGATATCTTGTATGTTTTAGTGTGTTGTTTTTGATCCTATCTTGTTTTTATTATTAGATAAATTGAATTTTGTTGTAGTTTTAGTGGATATTTCTTTATCAAGATAAGTATATATTATTTCTATTATACATATTGCTTATGCAACTTGCATGTGGTTGAACGTGGATTGTACTGGCATATAAAGCTTTTAAAATTTCTTTTTCCTTTTTCTAGGTATTCTATCATTTCTATTTGTGTATTTTGTGAATTGAATACAACTATTAAAGGTGACTTTGACCACATATACAATTCCTCCTATTAGATGCATATATTTAGGGGTGATCATTCTTCGCCTGGCCCAGCCCAGCCTGCAAATTTCTGGGCCTAGCCCTAGGTTTTTGTGTGTAAACCCGGCCTGCATCGAGCCAAGAATTTTTTGGACCAGGCATGGGCCCAACACTTTTAACCCAACCCAGGCTTGGCCCGACTCATAATATAATATAATATATATTTTTAAATTTATATTATAACATTATATTATATATGTTATATATACAAGTTAAATGTTTACTTTTTATGTAAGATATAAAAGTTTTAAGTTTTAACATATAAATAAATATTAATTAGTTCACACATGTCAATACTTGTGTGAACACTTAAGCCAATACAAATATATAAATTGTTCTCTTAGGCAAAGCTTTTATATAGATGGAAGGCAAGGCCTTCATTCTCATTGTCTAAGCAATGTGAGACTTGGAAAGACATTCAGTGGTATCACTCAATATTTAGTGTTATTCCAAGTCCCACATTACTAATAATGGGAATGGAGGCATTGTCTTCATCTATAAAAGGATAAGTAAGCTAAGTCAAACCAACTCATAGAATTAAATGAGGCACATGCCTTCTTTTGTACATAAGTTCAAAGCTTAACCAAGCCCAAAAATTACTTTGGATTTGTGCGATATTTTTTTGTATATATTACATTTTATTTAATTTAATTTAAAATAAATAATTAAATAACTAAATTTTTATTATTAGATGTTATAGGCTTGAAAAGCTCGTAAGCCGGCCCAGGCCCATGTAGGGCTGGGCCGGGCCGGGCTTGAGTCTAGGTTAAAGCACTTATCATTAATGCTAAACCCAACCCGACCTGACCCATGATCACCCCTACATATAATTAATTGTGTGTGCATATGGTTGACATGTATGCTTCAATAACACTAATTGTAGTAGAATGATGTAGAACTTTGATAATAATGTAGTACAATCAATGTGTTTGATTGTAATTGATGCCAAATAATGTAGTCAACACCACATAATTTGATGATACATCCTAGTAGTAATGCAAATTAGACTTTTGTTAAAAAAAATGTTTTAATAGATTTACTAGTAATGCAAGTCCAAAGTAGGGGAGTGGTTTCAAGCTGGCTAAAACCAAATGCTTGAAAAGAGATTTAACAAAGTTTTTAATTAGAAGTTTGCTTGAAGTTCAACACCAAAGCCTTTAGGCTCGGTTTGGAAAGAGTACAAATATAAATATGTACAATGCAAATATATAAAAAATAATACAAAATATAAGATTTTGCACTTTGCATATTTGCATTTATACTCCTTCCAAGTTAAGCCTTAGTAAAAAAACACAAGATCTAAAATGTTGGTATAAAGAATTAACAAAATTAAGATTTAAGCAAACAGGATTTGATTGGAACAGAGAGAAGTAAATAATGATTGAAGCCTTATTAGACACATGGGAGAACTATTTGATCGTATAAACTATGAATTTTTTAGAATTTGTTTTTCTTTGGGACCCCTTTGTTTTTAAGCTAACCCTAAGAAAAATAGGTTTCACACCTCCAAGAAGCTTTTCTGCATCATAGTTACGTGGTGTAGAGTCTCCACCCTAGGATGAAGGCCGTGTTGACAGTGGATTAATACAATTCAGCACATGTGTGGCTTATGTAAACACCCCACTATTGTATCTTCTTTGATATATCTTATCCTCCTCTTATGTGTTACACTAAAATGTTGTACTTGTACTTATCTTTGTCTTGTAATCTCTCATCATTATCTTGTATTCTTAGAAAGATAAAGAGCAACTGCTTCACAACAGACCTCGATCTGATCCAGTCATGGCTTTCAATGAATCTCAACACTTAGAGGATACCATTGCAACTTTAATGCTGGTAATCATCTTCTTCAAGGGTGATTTCAAATATCACTAATCTAGTACCCATCAAGCTTGATGTCACCAATCATCTCCTATGAAAGGTGTTGTTTGAACCTATTTTATGTAGCCACTATTTCATGCCCATCATTAATGGTTCTAGTCCAGCTCTAAGAATGATCATGCTTTCGTATCATGGTATGAAAAGGATCAAATGCTTCTGTCTTGGATTCACGCTACATTTTCAACCTCTACCCTACCCTATATGGTGGGTGTCGAGTTTTCAAAACAAGCATGGGACATTCTTGGGTGAAGGTATGCCTCATCAACAGCCCTGCATATTTCAATCATCTATCTGACAACAGTTGTATCGTATATAGAAGGGATTTTAAGTTCTCTAATTAATTAATTAATAATTGTTATTGTGGTTAATTTTCCCTTTTGCAATTAAACAATGGAACATTGGAATGTGAAAATTTTCACCCTTTTTCCCTTTTTCATCCATTCCATCACCTCTTTTTCCATCCCACCAAATTTTTTCCTACAATCTAYTTTAATGCCCAAACAAAATCTTTACTATGTAATACAATACTTGCCTTGGCTTCACATATATAGTTAGAGGTGTAATCGGGCTGTGCCACCTGCGGCCCAGCACAATTTTGAGCCATACCAGTCCAATTGGTCATGGGCTGTGCCACGGCACAGTATGATTGTATGGGTCGTGTCAGGCTTGGGGTTTTAGGTCTATAGGTTAGGCCGATATGATCCGTACTGTCATGCCACTACCTATGGCCCGTGGGCTAGCACGGCTCGACCCACAAGCCCGCAATGGGCCAAGCATGACCCGCCCGAAGAATTAGCCATTGGAGACCCCCCCCCCCACGACTAGTTTCAATTTTTTGGGGTTTTTTTACAGAAATACCCCCAATAGCTATAAACAGCTATATGGGGGAGTATTTATGCATTTTGGCTTTGGGGGAGATAAAATGACAACAATGCCCCCAACAACTATATAACAATTAGTTTAGGGGGTATTTAGGGAAAGTGATAAATTACTTTATAATGACCAAAATACTCCTCCTAATAATTAAAAACAACTAGTTTTTAGGGTATTTTGGAGAATTAAATTATTTTCAATTCCTATAAATAGCTTTACCCTCCACCATTCTCATCACACCAATTCTCATACTCTCTCAAATCTCAATCTCTCATACATCATACATTCATACTTTCACATATACTCTCATACTCTCTCTATTCTCCAATTCTCAACTTGATTCAAGTTTCAATAAGAAGAAGGCTTGTTTGGGTATCTCAAGTTAGCATTTTGAGAGATTCAAAAATTTCAACCATTGAAATCAAGTTGAGATTCCGAATCGGCAATTCGGGTAAGTGTAATTAAATTAAATTTTGTTTTTTTATAATTAAAAAAATGGTCAGCTCCTCCTCTCACTCTTAACACCAATTCCCTAACGTGGTTAATGTCGACGACGTCGATATTCAATCATAATATGATAGTGTTAGCACCGATATGGATGCTGCTAATATTGTTGACATTCTCACCCCTAGTACTACTGCTAGAGGTAGGGGAAAGAAAAAGGAGAACATTAGGTTGATTAGCCCGATTTGGACAATATTTAAAATAGAGGAAGTAGAGGGGAAGGAAAAGAGAGTCATTTGTTAAAAATGTATGAGTGACTTTAGCTACAGTAGTAGTGGTGGYACTGACCACTTGGGCAGACATTTGATATGCCATATGATGAAAGAAGAAKAAGAAGGAGAAGAAGTGGAAGAAGAAGGAAAAGAAACATCACAACCACAAATAGGAAGTGATATTTTTGGTACTTTCAAATATTCCCAAGAAAAAATGAAGCAAGAGTTAGCAAAATATATTGTGCATGCTGAAAAACCTTTTTTATTAGCTGAAGATATTAAACTTGAAAATTTTAATGTAGATTTATAAATCAACAATTTAAAAAGTTTCTAGAAATATTATTAGAACATATGCTTTAAATTTTTTTTATTCATATAAACAAAATTTAATTCCTATGTTATCAAATCTTAATTCTAAAATTGCAATTACTTTTGATATTTAAACATCTAGATTTAATATAAGTTATATTTGTGCTACCAATAATTTTATTGATGAAAATTTGTTTTTACATAAAAGAATTTTAAGTTTTACTAGGTTTGAATGGCCACATACTAGCTTAATTACTGATGCGAGTATTTTAAATACTTTACATATTTATGGAATTGGAAATAAACTTTTTTCTGTCAATTTTGATAATGATAGTAATAATGATGATTCAATAACAAATATTTTAAAATCTCAATTAAAACTATGTTTAGATGGTAAATTATTTCATATTAGATGTGCATGTCACATCTTAAATTTATGTATTCAAGATGCTTTAAATATTATTTCTCATCATATTTCTAAAGTTAAAAAATTATATAATATATATTAAAAGTTTTACAGCAAGAAAACAAGAATTTAAATATTTATGTCAAAATTATGGTTCAAAATATAAACATTTTGTATTAAATGTTCAACATAGATGAAATTCTACCTATTCTATGTTAGAAAATTGTATTGTTTACAAACAAATTCTTACTGATTTTTATAATGCAAAAATACCACACGATATGATATTTGAGGAAGATTGGGAAATGACAATTTATGTAAAAGATTTTTAACAAATTTTTTATGATGCAACTAATGAATTTTCGGGTGTTTATTACTTAAATAGTTGTCTTTTAGTTAATTAATTATTTATGATTAGTGAATGTTTTGCAAAATATAGGAGAAATCCACAATTTCAAAGTATTTTTCAAATAATAAAAAATATTAGGAGAAAATTTCTCCCCTTTATTGCTTAGCTACAATATTAGATCCTAGGATTAGGAAAGATGGCTTAGAAGTTTTACTTGAATGATATTGTGAAAATATGAATATTGAAATTCGAAATAAAAAAGAAGAAATTAATAGTTTATTATTTAAAATGTATAGTTTATATGAATCTTAAGTGGTAGGGCATAGGAAATCTTGTACAGGTGCAAGTTCCACTTCTGAAATAGTTAGTTCCAATAGTGGAAAAGATAAAATTTGGTCTCTAATAAATAAGATGCAAAAATCTTCATTTGCAAGCAAGTTTTTCTACTTTAGTTGATTCTTGGGATTCAGAGGAATGAGGTAGTTTTGATATTTTAGCTTGGTGGAAAGGACATGAAAAAAAAAAAACTATCGAGTCATTTCCATCGGAGTCTTGTTTTAGTGCAAGTACTAGTGTGTTGAACAACAAGAGAAGTTGCATGAATGATGAAAGTTTGGAGATGTGCATTTGCCTTAAAGATTGGTCGGATGGCTGAGGATAGATTTCAAGGCAAAGGAGGCATGAAATTATACCTAATGTTTCACCTGAAGCAGATGACGAAAATGCAAGTGGAGGTGGAACTTGAAGAAAAATGATGAAGTCAATTTTTTTTTGTGTACTCAATATTTCAACTATTGTATTTTTTCAATTTTATTTAAATTAGTTGTTATTTTTTCAATAATGTAATTTCTTTTTATTTCCAATTTATAATTGTATTATATTTTTTTATATTTTATTCCATTTTCTATATTTCATTCATCCATTGACTATTGTATTGTTCAAATTCAAGAAATAAAATTCCTATTTTTTTTCCAATTTGTTGTCCAATTTGTATTTTGTTAAGTATTTAAGTATATTTTTTTATTTATTTGTTAGATTTTTTATTTTTCCAATTTGTTTCCAAAGATCAAAGGAACCAAGGAAAATTAAGTATTTTAGTTTTAGTGCTTACTTAGCAAAAAAAAAAAAAACAAAAAAGTTTGGCCTAGTTCGGCCCAAGCCCAAAGGCTTGACTTGTAGCCTAGCCTAACATAGGCTAGGCCCACGTGTGACACAACCCACAACCTGTCCAACCCAAGCTTGTGTCACCCAAGCCTGTGGCACGGCACGACCCAACATAGGCTTGCACGGGCTTGGAACGTGGAACATGCCAGGCCGACCTCCCAAAGTATCTTAGGGGAGGGAATCATGACCTGATTTACACCTCATACATCGTACCATGTGAAAAAACCAAACCATCCATTTTTTTTTTCTCATCTGAGTCCTCTCCCCCTCTTTTCCATTTGTTTTCTTCTCTTATCACCATTTGTATCTTTATTACATGATGATGATATTTAAGTTGGCTTTACCTCGATACCACTAAAAAGTTGAACCAATGTTCTGGTGATACATGGTTTTCATGATTTAATGGTTTAACCATCGATTAACTAATATAAATTTAACCCAATGAGCATTCATGTTTTCTATCTGGTCCAAATTTAATAAAATAGGGGATGGTAATGGGATGAGTTTGGGGTGGGAACTATATTCTTTGTCCTTAATCCCAATTTTGAACAAATCTGATGTAGCGCGATCTGGTCACTCATAGCTAGCAGGGGCCTCGCTCCTAGCTGGCAACGGACAATACCTGAGAAAGAGAAGAAGACAAAGGATTCCCGGGGAGTTCGCCCGACGGGAACACTCCGATGCTTAAGTTAGAACTCGATGGAGAGCTTAGAGAGTAGTAGAGGAAAATAAGCTAAGAGTAGAGATGCGCACTTACCTCTTTCTTGGGGGTCGGGACCCTTATATATTAATGCTTTGTCAAATCGGGTGTAACCGCCTCTGATTCTCTGYTACAGTCGTTATTTGCTAGGGCTGATTCGACTGGTGCAGGTATCCGTCATAGAGTACGGTCCTGTCAGTTGAGAGACGTTTTTCAGGGCTGGTGTGTACGATGCCGCCTGACGAGAGACATGGACATAGTCCCCTGGGCTGGCAAGTGTTGTGCCGCCAGACAAGAGATGTGGGAGCAATCTGACGGGCACGGTCTTGTTAGATAAGAAACTTTCCCAAAACTCCGAATTGCTCAATAGCAAGCTTCTTTGTAGCGAGCTGCCTTATAGCAGACTATTTTGTAGCGAGCAGTTTTACTAGGGTTTCAACGAGCTCATTATGCCGAGTTGTGGCCAAGCTGTCATGCTGAACTGTCACTTACGTCAAATCATATCCACATGTTGCCTAGTCAGGAGGTCGAATCAAATCACCCTCCATCAAAATCCTTGTCTTCAACCCCGACCCTTGTGCCAACGATAAAAGTTATCTTCCATCCTCAATTTTAAGAGAGATGGATTTTACTTGAATTTCTAAAAATTTTTAATCAAAAATATTTTTGAAAAACAAATTTACTTAAAATAAAAACTTTTAAAATATAAATAATATTTTAAATATATATATAATTAGGATCTACTCTTCACAGAACTTTCCGTACAAGACCTCACGGCCATGACAAATTGTGAGACCAGTGTGAGGAGCAGATCCGCCAGGACAATCTGTGAGATCGGTATGAAGAGCGCTCCGTTAGAGTAGATCCGGACTCGGGTGAAGCGGGACTTCACTCGCCATATCTATTCCCTCCAGATCGGGTTCTTATGAATCTCCTCCGCCGAATCAATCTCCATCCCCACTCCATCCTATCATAATTGCTCCATCCTCAATTTTGAGAGAGATGGAGAAAATTGACATCCTATCATAATTGCTCCACAGCTCCAGTTAACTCTACCCACGAAAACAAAAAGCATTCTCCAAGAAGTAAGTGGTCAAATAATATTTGGGAAAAATACCCGAAACACAGATGCAGAATTCTGAATTCCAGCCCCCTACAACTAGCCCTGTACCCTATAAACCACATCCTGCCCGTGAATTTGGCATCAATTCACGGTCAGGATGCATTCCCCCTGTACTTTGGGCTGGGCTGATTTGTACTTCTCCCATAATACTTCTACATTATTTGGCCCGGGTGGATCGGGCTTGCTCGATCCAATTCTAACTTTGTGCTAGCTGTAGCCACAATTTCCAATGCAGGCCGAGTCTGTAAAACTGTTACCCGGCTCTGTGGCCTAACACGATCAACACGCTATCTCTCGCTTGTAAAGTTGTAACAGTAGAGAGAAATAGAAAGGAAGGTTTGCAAGCAAAAGGACGGCAAAATTTCCAGAGATAGAGGGATGGTGGGACGCGGACATGGCATCATTCATCCCCTGGAGGTGGCGGAGACGGTCTTAGAGGTGGCCGATGTCGCTTGGAGCGCTGTTGAGCATTGCCGCCATCTCTGCCACCATGGCGAACATGGCGACCATGGCCCAGCTGACAACGAGCACGGTTGCGCCTCTCCTGACGAGGAATTAGCAGCCCTCTGCTCCGAGAATCGCCACCTCAGAAGCTTACTTGAGCAGAATCTAAAGCTCCTCCAACAGCTCTCCCAATCTCCGTATCTATTGAAAGATTGTCCTCCCGATGTGCGTATATTATCGTTTCCCCTTGATCCTTTTCTTTCCTAATTCCTATCTAGGTGGCTTTGATTCAGGGTTATTTTTGTGGGTTCTATATTCTGAACTGAGTAGTTTTCGTAAAGAAGGGAATTTCTTCTTTTCGTGTTCATCAGAAAGGGAAAACTTAACGCGGTTATCTACATGTTGAAGATATGTTTTGCAAATTCTGAACGTTTCACAATTCACTCGTTTGGATATCTAGCAAATCTTGTTGTTTGGTTGACTTGGTTTATGTTGATTATCGGTTGGCTTCTATTTAAATTGTGTTGGTTAGATTCATAGTGGTATTTGGGTGGACGGAATCCTCCTCGTCTCCTTCCTCTTTAAGCACAGGAAGTAATCAGGAACTTCATTCGGCCATCCTTTGTTGGGATTCAATTGTTTTATTGATCCCAAACTTACAAATGCTATGTATCATCTAATTTTCATAATTTCTCTTTTTCCTTTGATTCTTAAGCTCTATCAAGAGACCATTAAGAACTTAGGAACTGGACATGGAACCCAACAACGCTCTATCTCCACTGCTGTTCAATTAGAAGAAGCTCTATCAGATGCAGTTCAATTAGAAGAATCTCTTCTATGAACCAGCTTCTGTATATCTCCACTGCTGTCCCATTGTCTGAGGTTGAAATTAATCTAGAAACTAGAAGGGAAGAATTGGGCATGGACTTCCACCAGTAATCAGATCAAGCACTTTAAGGTGGAGTGCAACTTAAAAAGTATTCTTATTTAATGCAGCTAATCATTCGGCACCATTTTACTGCATGATATTCTACTTCTTGCTTGCTAAAGGAGCTAAGTAGGAGATAAAAGATGATGATAGAGGCTGCAGCTAGAAATTAGGATTTGAAGTGGATTCAACATTATTTTACTGCATTCTCTATTATGGTTAAGCTCAACTTGGTCTAAAGCTCATCTAGTGGTGTTGTTCCAAACTTCCTATTACTGGATTTAAGTAGTTACAAACTGTTCTTTTCATTTTACACTTTATCAGCATGAGTAATATTATGATTATTATCTGGAGCCAAAACTGATTTTGAAGAATCTGTTTCAATTTTCAGCTATACACTCGTCTCATTGCTACTGTGGATTCTAAAGACTTTTTGACTCAATTGGAATCACTCCATCAGGAATCTAGAGATGCAACAAGCAATATATTTCCCTTTAAAGAAGTTACAGGTTCTTTTATATGTTCAAATGCTAGTAGTTGCCAACATTTTTTCCTAATCTCTCATTAACTTATTTTTCTTTTTTTGTTGGTTTTGATTATTGAATTAGGAGATGATCTGCATTCAGTTGAAATTCTGATAAATGTTGATCAGGAGGAACCTAGTTGGTGGGTGTGGGTCACAGATGAAATGATTACAGAAGAGTGGAGTGGAATTGATAATGAAAGTTATGTGATTGTTAGTGAGGAACATGTAGTTGAAGGGGTTGCTAATTTCATAGCCAAATGCATTGTCTCAAACCCCAAAGCTAAGGTATATGAATACCAAAGCCCCTTATTTTGTCTTCAAACCATGTAATCGTATCTAATGAAGATTGGTAATGCCAAAATTGCAGAGACTGAGTCCAGAGCAACTGCAGAAAAGTAAGTCTTTGTTGGAACCCTGTTGATTGAAATCTATTCTGGGTAAAATGTGTTTGATAAGATTATGCATATATTTGAAGATTGAAATTAGCACAGTTATATGTGAATTTTGTTACTCTTAGCTGTATATCCTCTCCTTTTGATATGATAGTTACATCTATATTTTTGTGAAGATAACAACTGTTAAAGAAAACCTTTTGAGTACACTTCTAGGCATTAAGTTAGTTAGACAATTTGAAGACTTTTTCATTGCTTGAGCTTTACACTGTTGTAGTGGCTCAATGGAGCTAGACTATTTTGTTCTTTCACCATAACCGTGTGAAAGAATCATAGCCATAAATTTGTTTTTTGGTAAACCATAACCATGAATCAGGTAGTGGGACTTGTAACTGTAAACCATAGCCATAAATTTGTTTATGGTTTTTTGGTAAACCATAACCATAACCATAACCATAGCCATATATTTTTAGGAGAACTCTAAAAGCTTGTGGGACTTGTAAGTTGTAACTATGTATTGTGCTCCTCATTGGGAGATGAGGCTGTGTCTGTGCCTCCTCTCTTGGGAACCTTGTTGTACTGCATTGAATGTTCTACTGCTTAACAAAATTCTTACCTTACCTTTTTCTTCAAAAAGAATTGTCTAGGTGAGGACCTCTTAGGATTAAAAAAAAAAAAGCTGTATGATGTTTTTTTTATTTCTGTTTTTGTTGTGAAATTTGGAGTATTATTCCCATAGCATGTTGTGCTATCATCTAATAAATTTATCCATACAAAGGGTGCCTTCTACCTTTTTTGATCTCTCTTCTTTTATCATCGAAACCTTTTCCTTTTGATAGAAGGTTTGGTTAATTTGTACTGAGAATAAAAGAAAAAGAAAAGAAAGCAGGGGCGGGGGTTGAAACCTTACAGTTAAATAATTGTCCTTACATACGAGATCAGCAACGGAAAAGAACCACAAATACAATGATGAATTACTGCTCTTGGAACTTAACTGGAGGCAGGAGAGATTTGTTCAGAAGTTCCAGCTTACGTTGTTTAAGTCTAATTAGAGGTAACTCCATACTAAAATGCTGGTAGCTAGGTCCATATAAAATCTACATAAGGTAGGACTAATATCATCCAAGGCTGGACTATAAACAATTTTAAGGGAAAATTGAAGAAGGAAATAATGTTTTTATGGGGTTAAGTCGAAGGTTTGGGTTTGTGTGGCTAGGGAGAGGTCTAAGGAAGGTGGATGAGGGTTTACCTACGGTTATTGGACTATTTGATTTGATTAGAAAACTATTTTTGAGCTGAAATTCCAGCAATATGAACTATGCAGAAACTTCTAGATAGCTAAATAAAAAAACTAATATCTTGACATAGGATAGAATTTCTTCAAGTTGTGTTTAGGGAAGATGATGGAATATGGAAGGATTTTGAGATGGTTTCACACAAGGATGAGAATTCCCAAGATTGGGAAGTTTTGAAATCTATGGATTTTAGTAGATTTTTTTTAAAGCTGTTATATGAAATGAAAAAGGGCCTAAAATATGGAGAGGGATGAATAAGACCTGGTTTCACCAAGATTTGACAGGGGTGATTTAGAGAGAAACTTCTCTCTACAGAAAAGTGTGTGAAGTTTGAAAAATGAGGGAAATTGAATGGCCAGAATCAATTCATCCTTTATCTAGTGTCATATGGTAGCTTTTGATGGTTTTGTCCCAGGTGCTTGGTGGCTATTGTTGCTTAACTGAGAAAATTTGCAAGTGAAGATGAGAGAAAAGGGAGAGAAGAAGAAAACCTAAGAATCATTTTAGGGTTTTTAAAACCACTATAGGGCTTTGGGATTGTTCAGTAGAAGACACAAATAGCAGAAAATAATCTCCAAATTCATTAGCCACATTTTTGTAACTTTACACACAGAAACACATATATACTGTTCAGCATCAGCCAAACTCCATCATAAACTAATAAAAGTCAATATTATAATTTTGCTTCTCATACTCCAAATAAAAAAAGCATTAAATAATTCTTAAATTGCTTAATCAATAACTGATGTAGTATATAAAAAATAACTGAAAATTTCACTGCAGCTAAACTAAGATTAGAAAAATGACCAAAGTGCCCCTATGAATAGAATCAGCCAAATTCTTGAGAATATTAACAATTGTATTTTGGTCTTTTTTCCTTCTTAAGTATGTCCTTAAAGGGTGTTTATGATTCCCATCACCACCACTCAGGACCTTGGATATCTAGGACCTACTTTGGTAGTGGCCTCTTTTGTAGCTTGCCTATTGCTTTAGGGGCTGTTATTATAGCATTCAGAAGGCCAGTAACATTCTATAATCAGGAGTTCAAAATCCAATTTTATAAGATTCCATATAATTTGTAATACTGGGAATTCTGATCTTTTTGCCAAAACTGACTGCTCAAAATCCCATAACCAAGATGTTTATGGATTTTAGTTGGGCTGGATTTTGGATTTTTTTTTCAGAAGGCCAGTAGCATTCTATAACCAGGAGTCTAAAATCCAATTTTGTAAGATTCCATATAATTTGTAATACTGGGAATGCTGATCTTTTTGCCAAAACTGACTACTCAAAATCCCATAATCAAGATGTGCATGGATTTTAGTCTGGCTGGATTATGGATTTTTTTTTTCAAAGAAGGTAAGGCATTGTATTAATATAATTATGATAACAAGAGATACATCTTCCCATGTACAATACTACAATGTACATTGGGAATATACAAAAAGAGTATTCAATCAAAAAAGGGTCCAACTTTAAAAAATGAACCAAGTTGAACAGTGGACACCCTAATTGACATAATGCAAACTCCAAGACAAGGGTGCAAGGGCATGAACAAGGCAGTTTTGCTCTTTAGTTTGGAAGCCCTGCAAGAACTAAAAAGATGCTGCAATGGTGGTTCCACCTAAATGACAAGAAATTAGGAAAAGAAATAAGAAAGAGAAGCAATAAAAAGGATAACTAGCAATCTCACTGCTGGGATCCAATCGGCTTGTTAGTTGTTAGAGTGTCACTAAGTAGAAAGAGAGGAAGGTGGAGTGTCACAATTGGGAGAATGGACTTCACTTTTCAACTACAAGTTGTAGGGATCAAACTGTATCTATTCTAAAATGAAAGTGTGGGTCAATGCCTATTATAGGAGAAGGTTAGGTTGTATTGATAGGCAAGAAAACAAAAGGCCATTACCCAAAGTGGTCGCCCTGATACTCGAACCCATGTTCTCACACTTGCCAGCCCAAGATTTTATCATTACACTAAGTAATGGCCACTGCTAGGAAAGAAAGCAATATTACAAGAATGCCAATCTTATCCTTTTGGGATTTTCCTTGGAATATTCTCTTTCTGGCGCCATATGGATTGGGCCTGTTAGAGTGGGCTAGGTATGGGCTTGCATATGAGAAGATGGTAAATGATCTTCCATAGAGAGAGTTATTATTAGTTGTGGGGCATGTAGACACTATGGTAGCACAATTTGTATGAGCTTAAGACCACAAAAGTAAGGACCATTGATACTGCAGCATTAACTACCTTGGATTCTCACTAGAATATGATTCTGGACAGAATCCAGATTCTAGAACGTCATCTAAATAGGCTAATGCTTACAATTGGTAACCTCCAGGGCTGGACATCTAGCACTCTTTGAAGTCTCTATTTATATTTATAGAGTCTAAAATGCCTAGGTGTGAGATCCTGTTAGGGTTTTCATCTCATAGAGTTTAGGGTGAGGCGTGAGAAATGATGTTCACTCTCTCTCAACCTTCAAATTAGAATCTTCACTCTATTCATACTAGTTAGTGATCAAGATTATAAAGCCATCCTACAATTGCAAAGAGGTTAACCAACACATTTGCAATACACCCTTGAGATTGTGGAAATTATCAAAGCAGTCATTTTGAAAGAAATGAAATTTTTGTCCTTCCACGCAATAGTGTCATAATTTGACCAGAAAACTACTGTAAGATCACTGTCTTACCCAATCACAATCACATGGAGTTTATCCAAGAGTTCTATTACTACCATGAGACCTCATAACATGTTATTCCAAAAACCATTTTGCAAAATTAATACTTAATACATAATAAATAGGGTTCATAATTCTTTTAGAGTAAATACTATAAAATGTCCACCTGTGTGTTATAAGAGTCCCAATATGATCAGGTCACTTTAGGACAGTTTCTAAGAAACTTTCAATACAACCAACTGACCAAGATTGAGCTTTTAAGACGCTAAAGTTAGGCTAGGCAATAAGAGGTGCCTTATTGCAAAAGCCTAGATGATGTGTTCTTTTTCCCTAATAAAAACCCTGAATCCTAGGGTAATTTCTTCGGTTCCGTAGCAACTAACCATCGCTTTCACTAATTTTCAATAAAAACTATAAAATTTATTTTAAAATGTAGATAATCAACATATTCATGGAAAGAACGGGAAAAAGAAATGAAATTCCAATATATATATATATATATATAGGGGTTGAGCTCCTATTTTTGTCTTAGGAAAGGAAAAACAGGAAGGGTTGTAGAAGGCATGCACCAACATGTGTGTTGATTGAACACTACAAATAAGAAATACTAAAAAAACTAGTAGACCCACAAAATGGATAATTTAGTGTAATAATGTTTACTTCATTATTATAATCTAAAAATAATTAAGAATATAAAAATATTTTATAGCACCATGTATAAAATAGCTAGGTACTTCAGCAAAATGACCTTCCATGGGTAATCTTATAGCTTAATTGTTTTTTGTTGTTTTTTATCAATAACATCAAACTTTCATTAGAAAATATATGCTAATAGTACATGGCAGATAAGTACAAAGTGTACATGGTAAAAAGACAATGAGAGATAAAAACTCTTATCTCTCACCACACCCAAGTTTCTAATTTACAATTGTTCCCCGAAAAGTGTTTCTCTTCCCACCCTTGTTTGGCTAAGCATTTGCTACAGAATTAGCACACCACTTTATCCAGTTGAAAGAGATTTCCATCTCTTTTGTTAGCCATCTAAATTTCTTTTTTTCATTGTAGAGAACACTGATGTGGGCCCCACAACTATGGTCCCACTGTGTTCGTAGGTAGAATGTGTTCTAGTCATCCTAGGGTTAGCTGGTGGTCAGTCGGTTATTTCAGTTGTTATTTATTTCAGTTTTATTTTGTTCTATTTGTTATGTAAATACTAAGGGCAGATCTGTTCTTTCCATGTAATGAGCATAACTTATAAATACTAAATAGAAGTGGCGGCGGCAGAACATTCAGATTCTATCCCTCATTTCAACCCTTTGTGTTCTACAATTCTCTCTTCTCTTCTCTACATTTTCCTTCTRTTTTCGAACCTGAAATCTATTAGGGTTCAAGGCTGATAGCAGTTTTGAACTTCTACATGGTATCAAAGCAAGGTTAGGGTTTCTCATGTGAATCTAGTCCAACCGACCACATGAGAACCATCTAGGGCTAGAAGCTGAGAAAGTAGAGTTCGTTGACTGATTCTTGGAGATCGCCAGAGGGTTTAGCAGCTGTTGAAGACTTGCCACGGTTGCAAAGTGTTGGTGATCAGGAAGAATCAGAGAAGACTAGGGTTCGGGTAACCTTGGAAGGCAGCGAACAACATTCTCTTGTAAGTTATTTTATTTTCTAAGAGAAGTACTATCAGAGAAGATTGGTTGGACCTATCTAGAAAGGGCGGCCGAACYATTCTAGGGTTTTCTTCTTTCTATTCTCTAGGGTTTGGTCTTAACCCTGCGGCAAACCCTACTAATCTTGTTGCAAACCCTGCTGCTGGGCCGAGCCTTGTGATCTACCTGTGAAGCTCTTCTTAAGTTTTTTTCAGCATTGATCAGTTTTAGGGTTTCATATTAACCCTATTACAAGTCTTATCTGTATGGTACTGCTTGGAATGTGCGGCTGAGAATTTTTTTTAAGGACTTATTAAGACCCTAATTCTGCTTTAGCATATCAGATCATTCTCCAAACTGTATTCAGATCTTTTTTGGGGTTTCAAACTCTTTTAAGGAGTGAAAATTGTACGGACTGTTGCTATTGTGTTTGCTAATTGGTTTTAGATTAGACTTATACTGGTTTCATGAACATATACCGTGAATACAGATTAGTTCTATACTGATTTTTGATTGTGATTGATAATCCAAGTGCTGTTCTTCGACTGTAGTAACCCTAATTTTTGAGACTACTGGTTCTTGAACGAAATGGAGTTTAAAAATCAGGTAGAAGGCAGTTCTGGGAACAACAGTTATGGTAGTGTTTTTGAGACAGGTTTTCAGATTACAACCGTAAAATTTGATGGATCAAACTATTTGGAATGGGYCCAATCAGCCATGATGGCTATTGGGGGAAGGGGTAAATTAGGGTATCTCTTGGGAGATGTGAAAGAACCTTCCAAGGGAGACCCCATGTATACCAAGTGGGTTCAAGAAAACTACTTGGTTATGACATGGCTATGTAATTCTATGCAGCTTCATACCAGCCGAAATTACTTGTGGGCAATGACGGCCAAGGAGATATGGGATGTTATGAAAGAAACTTATTCCCAACCCCTTAATGTTGCCAGAGCTTATGAATTGAAATGTAAAGTGAACACTCTTAAACAAGGAGAGAAACCAGTTTCTGTTTACTTTTCTACCTTGAAGTTCCTATGGCATGAGATTGATCACTTAGAGACTCTTGAGTGGGAGAGTCCCAAAGATGCATAGACCCATAGAAAGCAAGTCGAGACAAACATGGTGTTTGAGTTTCTAGCAGGTCTGAATTCAGAGTATGATATTGTGCGGCAACAGATATTGACCAAAGATAGTGTGACTCTCTCCCAGGCATACTCCTTAGTGCATAGTGAAGAGACCAGGAGGAAAGTCACGATGCAACCTCAGCCTCTTACACCAGCCCTTGTAGCTGTTAAACCTAAATCAGGAGGTAATTCAGAAAGGGACAGGAAGAAGGAAGATAAAAGAGATGTGGTATGTGAGCATTGTAAGAAACCYAAACACACAAAAGAAACATGTTGGAAACTGCATCCTCATTTGGTCCCGACAAAGTTGAGAAGCAAGAAGGGTAATGCTCATRWRGCYGTGAACACTGATTCARCATCCTCGTCTGGCACAAGAGGCACACCTTTAGAGACCTTAGCTGCAGTTCGGACTGCTTTAATACAGTTGGAAAAGGAAGTTGGGAACTCAGCTCAGCCACTGCAGTCATCATCAACCCCTACCACATCTGCTTTCGCACATTCAAGTACCCGAGCCTTAGCCTACCATGCCTCAGTTCCAGGTACTACTGAACCCTGTTAGGTAATAGATTCAGGTGCATCCGACCATATGACTAGCTTGCCTTTCATTGTTTACCACTTATCATTTGTCTTCTGGTAGGGATAAAGTATCTATTGTTGATGGTACTCTCCCCATTTCTAACAAGGGTGACATCAAGCTATCGAATACTATCTCCTTGTCTTCTGTTTTGCATGTTCCTAAGCTTGATACTAACCTTCTTTCAGTTAGTAGTATTACCAAACATTGAACTGCTCAGTAACTTTCTTCCCTAACCGATGTGTTTTTCAGGACTTGGAGACGAAGAAGGTGATTGGGACTGGTCATGAGATGAATGGGATCTATCTGCTCAGGGAGAGTTCTCATCAGGAAGAGTCAGTGGATAAGAAGTCACTTGTTTCTCAGATTGTGAGTCCGGTTATGCTTTGGCATAACCGATTGGGTCATTTGTCTTTTCGATCTTTAAAGAGTCTGTTTCCTACTTTGTTTGAGTCTGTTGAGTTGTCCCAGTTGAAATGTGAAAGTTGTGAGTTTGCTAAACATTGTAGAAAATCTTATTCATTGAGTAATAAAAGGAGTAATAGTTCTTTTGATATTGTGCATACTGATGTTTGGGGGCCATATCACATCCCTTTTATGGGTGGGTACAGATATTTTTTGTTATTTGTTGATGA
>NW_010729161.1:838599-849501 GCF_000365185.1 Nelumbo nucifera
CAAGTTGGGAATGATAAACATTTATTCCCAACTTGAGGGGGAGTGTAGAGAACACTGATGTGGGCCCCACAACTACGGTTCCACTGTGTTCGTAGGGTAGAAGATGTTCTAGTCTGCCTAGGGTTAGCTATTGGTCATTTAGTTGTTTTAGTTGTTATTTATTTCAGTCTTATTTTCTGCTCTATTTGTTAGGTAAAGACTAAGGGCAGATCTGTCCTTTCCATGTAACGAGCATAACCTATAAATATAAATTAAAGTGGCGGCAGCAGTACATTAAGCTTCTGCTCCTCCTTTCAACTCTTGTGTTCTACTGCTTCTCCTCCCTCTTCCTCTTCTTTCCTCTTACCTTTCTTCTTACTTTCGATCCTGAAATCCATTAGGGTTCAAGACTGATAACAGTCCTGAACTTCTACTTCATTTTCCAAGATCCTTCTTTCTCTGTTTTATTGCCCATTGGAATCACATTTCCAGCATTATCTTCTAAAATGGACGAGTATCACATGATTAGGTTGGTGATTGGCCATAGTTTCATACACGAGTGTCACATGCTTTCTCTTCTAAAATGCATCTTTTTTCGACTTTGCCATCTCTCTCTCTCTCTATTACTGCTTTGGCACCCTGTAAGAAATAGCAATCAGTTACAAAGTTGAAGGGGCTAGAAGGGCTAGGGTTAGACTAAAAAGAACATGGGTCAAAGCAGTAAGAAATGATTCAAGCACTCACAATTTAACAATGGATATGGCATTAAACAGAATGGAATGGCAAAACAGGATTCATGTAAACTTGTTTTCCTAGTGTCTTGTTGGTTGGGTGTTACCTTGACATCCAATAAGATTGTATCTATCTTTTCTATTTTAATAAAATTTTCTTCATTACTATTCAAAAAAAAGGCTTAGCATCATCATCCAAGTCTTATCCCAACTATATAGGGATAACTTTTTATCAGTAATGGTTAAATTTTTTTGAATGAGTATTTGAGGTGGTCACTCGGCATCCCTTCAAAAAAGGTGTGGGATCAAAGCTTTGGAACTGCAGGCTCTCCATGGTATGGCCAATGGGCCTCATGTGCCCCCTGCTCTGTCCTCACCCAAGTCCCTTGTAATGTGTACTATGTAATACCAAAAAAAGAAAGAAAGAAAGAAGAACAAGAAATCTAATTAAAAAGTGAATAAGCAGCAGAATAGGACTATACAAAAGTGAATAAGCAGTAGAACAGTCAAGTTAACCTGATACCTCAAGCACCTAGTATGAAAACCATTGTGTTAATTCACAGAGATACAGAGATGACCTTAGACATACTTTGAGTGTCACGTTTAGCAGTTTAGACTGGATGCTAATCAACCAATGGAATGGAGATGAACTTGTTTCTTTTGTTGCTTGTTCATTAATTAATGTTTGGTGATATTTAACTCTTAAATTTGGTAACTTGCAGCTGTGGTGAAGGCCTTGGGTAGTGTGAACAAGTTGGAGAAGATGTTAAGCATTTGGCATGCTGGGAAGATGTTTTATGCACTATCTACTTGGGGACTTGCTTTTGCAGGGTGAGTTTTTTACCTATTTTAGTTTAGTTCTGTTTGTGGAATCCTTCTATGAAGTTATACAATCCACATACATAGAACCAAAACAGAAAATAAAAAAGGATATACTTCCTCGATAAAAGATAACTGTTTGGGTAAATTTTGAAGATGCCGGCTAGCTTGTTGGTAAAGTCTCCTGCTTGAAGAGGATATCAGGGATGAAATCCTGTCTTCATCATGGTTCAGGCTTCAGGGAGTTTTGGTGTTTGGGGAAGAATTAATATATATGGTTACTCAATCCCTTCTATTGGCATTACATAGGACAGATAACAGGGGAATCAGGGGTGGGGACAAAGCAGAGTAAACATGAGTCCCATTGGCCATGCCACAGAGAGCCTGCAGTTCCACGGGTTTGATCCTGTGCCTCCTATTTTGGAGGGAGCTGACTGACCATCTCAACTACTGGGTCATTGGTGGTCTAGTCGACCCATGGAGGCTTGACAATTGTTCTTCACCCATCCTAAAGACATTTAACCAGTCATTTATATTGGAAAAAATGAAGTAAATAATGTACTGACAACAAAAGTCTATTCAAATTTATCAGTTGTATTCAAAATCAGTGTTCTACTAAGCATATAAGTGCCTTTTGGTATGTATGTAGAAGTTTTAAATGGTGAAGTTTGAGGCTCCTCGGTGAAATGTAGGCATTTGGCCTCAGGAATTGGGACCAGAGATAAAAATACATTTATTAAATTTCAGATAAACATAGATATCAAGCTATAAAGCTGTTATTAATAAACAAGGATTGTAGAAACATACACGCAGGTTCACTTTTTTTCTCTAGAAGAAGAATACAGATATTGTAATTTACATATCTCTTTCTCCTATGTCCTCCCTTTCCCTTTTACCACTTCTTTGTCATAGTAAAAATAAGTATTTAATTATTAACTACCCTAAAAGAGTTTTCAATTCATTATATTTAAACAATATAATGTTCTTTTGATAAGCGAATAATGATTTTATTAATAAAAGAAGTATACATTCACCCTAAGAGGAGGCACGAGATGTTACCTCCCCTTAGAGATGAGGACATAACCATACTCTTAACAGGATTAATATAATTAAGTATATTTAAACAATATAATATTTAATTATTCCATATATTTATTAATATTATTAAGTATAAAAATAATGTTAAATAGTGGTTTATACATGTAGAAACTATAGTTTTGTAATGGTTACTGCCATGGTATGGGTTTCTGGCTGGGCAAATGGATTGTCTAGGTGACAACACTTTGTATACAAGGGAATCTCTCCCTCTTCCCTCCATTTATGAAAGTTTTTGCCTTCCAAAAAACGCAGTATCTTTGGATTACTTTCGATTAATAAACCTTCATTTACATAGGTTCACATTAAAATATAAAGAACATGTAATGACACAATATCAAAATCATGACAATTTATTCGTGATGATGTCACCACTCACCAGTATATTTTGGTAGTGTATTGAAGACTAGTGTTTTACCTCGAAAAAAGGATGAATCAGTTCATAATTATAAACATTAGATATAACTTGGCTGGTATGCATATAGGGCTGATCATAAGTGGAAAAGTTTCTGTAGTAATAACACCACAAACAATGTAGCTCAAAAGATGGTGGATATTCTCAGTGGTTTGGGAAAGAAGACTAGTCTGGATTTGCTGACCACGTAATGCTGGCCACAAGAGCCTACAGCTGCACATCGGGAACATCTCTTGTGCTCTGTTGTAATTCATTGGGAGATGTTCCCAATATGCAGCTGTAGTGTCTTGTGCACACGATGTTGCTACTGGCTAGTGCTTTGTGGTCAGCAGATCCGAACTCATAAGACTATACAAGTCTACTTGGAAATAAGAGAGGTATCACAGGCTAACCGAGATAATTGTGTTGTTAATTTACAGGTTGTATAGGCATCGTGCTATCTTGAAAGTGGCAGCCAAAGGAGTTGCAGTATCCAGCAAAGCTGTTATGAGGGTCCTCTGAAGATGGATGATCCCTTGGATTAAATGCGCTGAAAGAAACTTCCATATATTGTTTAATGCATGAAACCAGACTATCACTGTATAAATGCTTTTTTCATTGTGTTGCATGTCCTGTGGCTGTATATAGTGGTGGCCTTTGCATTCTTTGTAAAAGTGATGGCCTTTGCATTCACTTCCATTATTGTTTCAGAAATCTGAATCACTAATCTGGTGAATGATTGTTTCATTGATTTCTGTAGCACATATGTAGCTTAATCTACAACTCTTTATCTCTAGTTTTACAATTTTGGCGGGGTCCCAAACTTCTAAAATTGAGATACGTGAGTGGTACATCCCATGACCAAACGGAGTTTAACAGAGAAATGGTGGTGAACATCCAGTTCTGTGCAATTCTTGGATTCTTTGACCAATGAGCATCGTCGAACCTGAAAAGATACACTAGAAGATAAAATTAGACTGTCTTCATAAGGGTCCACCTTGTACGTAGGGTGAGGAAAACAGAGTCGGTGACAAAGGCATTATCCTTGTTTACTGGTATTACTCGTTTAAATATTGGGGTAATTTTCATTCGTTACTTTGATCCTTAAACCACCGTTAAAATTTAGGGGGTGTTTGGCATAATATTTCCGTTTGATGATGACTGTATCAAGGATTAAAATATTATCACATCCTTACTGGTGACGATGGAGACGAAAGGATACATCAATATACGCACGGATATTGATGATAATATAGAAAAGTATGGTTTAAAAAAAATGAACAAGGATTAAGCAGCCAGCAGCCTCTTTTGCATTGTGCTTTAAAAAAAATATATTATCATTTAAAAAAATGATGTGATTTTCAACCATATCACCCTTTCTCAGAATGTTTAACCGAAACCTATGTACTCTTTTCAAACTGAGCCCAATGCTTGTGTCATTGTGAGCATGAGACCCAGTCAAACCATTAACTGACATGGAGTATTATCTGTCTGACATCATAGGTTTTCCTTTACCTGAATATTGGAGTCTATAGGGTGGTTTGTTATGAATCGTCAGCCCAACAGTCAGTTTGAGATTCGTGAGTCGTGACAGTCTATTGTGTCCAGTTGTTCTCAAATGGGTCCATGAATTGTTAAATGGAGGTCCATGCTGATTGGAACTTGGAAGTTCGATACGTGGTTCAATTTGTGATATTCACTTTATGGCTCAAACCATATTATCCAAGGTTTTAAAAATCAGACCGGATACAAAACTGTCTTGGGACTGGTTCCCTGGTTCGAACAGATGGCCTATTCTGATTTAAAAAAATAATAATAAAATTTTCAAAAATAATTAAAATAAATAAAATGACAAAAAGCGTTATCTGGGTTAATGGTTTAATGGTTCAACCACCCAGATTAATGATTCGCTGACCAAATCAACAATTGTCAGCCCAAGAACGGTTTAAGGTAAAATAGAACCAATTGCCTGACTAATTCCTAGATTAACCGGTCCAACCATCCAATCCAGTCTGGTTTTCAAAACCATGATATTACCAATGATTCTATAGTTTGGAAGGCTCTTTACATTTTGTTGGCATATCCAGAATTGTGCTTGAAAATAAGATTTTTTATTCTGCGTAATGCGTGTGCTACTTTGAACCATTCACCTAAATTGCAGCATGGTTTTCCTGCCTTCATCTCCACTCATTGGTTATCACCACCACCTCAGCAGCTTATCTGTACCCTTCAGGGGTTGTATCGGGTCAGACCATGGTTCAGAGGGTAATCGGGCCTTAAACTGACCCCTCTGAACTGATTTTGAAAAAAATAAATAAAACTTCAAAAAAATATCAATACATGCCGACAGCGTATCGACCTGTATTGATGCTTTGAACCTTGGATAATACCTCCACACCTTGACAGTTATCCCTTCTATTATTTCTCATATTATTGAGACTGAACAATGTAACTAGTTTTGCTGTTGAACAGAATTGCCTTTATAGCTTCAAACAAAATACTAAATTATTTTGATTAAGCTCTCGCGCTCTCTCTCTCTCTCTCTCTTTCTCAAGGTCTCGTTGTGACGCAGAGAATACTCTGTTTTCATGGGATCTAAACCATTGGTCCCAGAGCCAAAACCTCCCAGAGTGGGAAGAAGGACCAAGTTGAATATTACATTGACTCATTGGTCCAGCTCGAACTGGACGATATCCACATTGCTGTTCACTATAGGCAACTCCACATTTTGGAAAACATGTTTAGTCTTTTCCAGCTATAGATGTGGTATACAAGATCCTTCAATCCTACAACCGTACCTCAGTAGTGGAAGGGTTGGTTGGACCACAATTCTGGATCATTTGGACTGGGGTTAATCATTTTTCTCCATAACTAGTGTCCTAACTACTCAATGAGTTCGGATCTGCCGAACTCCTGCTCAATGCAACGACCAGTAAGGTTTCAATTCCTGTTAGTTTCTTTTCCGTTCTGTAATTTAGTTATATATATTATTTAATTTAAGTGATAAATCACGTTTTATTTCTAAAAAAACAACCCATATGGATCTTGCATTTGAAATGAGTTTTTTTTCCTCTTTTCAAGGAAGATTACTACCACCAATCGAGGTAACTACTATTTGGAGGTCATGTTTTTCTATTGAGAATAGATAGACACGTCTCCAAAAGAATGATGCTTCTATTTGAGAAAGAAAATAACTACTATTTTAAGAAAGGTTTTTAAAACAGGATCGGACAAGGAATCGTTTTAGAGTCTGACCGTTCGAAGCAAACAGACGGCCCTCTCAGACAAAAAAAAAATAATAAATTAAAAAATAAAAAAACAGCAAAAAATCGTTGTTCGAGTCGATAGTTCACGGTTCAACCACAATACTGGACCGCAATTTACACCTCTATTCATGGGAACATGAAAGTAGAATACCAAAATTTCATGAAATCGCATTCATGAGTGAGTGCAGAGATGCAACACTTGATCCTCATGAATCATGATATATCTAGGAAATTCATGTGCTAATAACCCAGAAATGTTGCCTGCAATATTGGATCATAGAGTGGAATAGATGACAACTACAATTTACACCATCCATGGTAAATTCTATGGAAGCATGAAAGTACAATGCCAAGCAATTTCATGAAATTGAATTTCTCTGGAGTGAGTTCAGAAATTTAACACTTGATCCTCATGAATCACGATATATGTATGAAGTTTATGTGCTAATGCAATCATGCATTTAACAATTACTAGAACTACTGAAGCTCAATCCGGTGTTCCTGATCCTGATATCAGCAAAGCAGATAATTTTTCAGAGAATCTTATACCATAACCATGAGAGATTTTTATCACAATGGAGGATAAATATGCAATGAACTCAAGGAATCTAGTATTTTACTTTCTTGGGCAGCTAATAATGGGCTGAGTAGTGTTCTGCACAAACAATGTTGTTATTGCACATCAACTTTGAAAATAAAACAATCATGGAGGCTCAACAAGCCCCAGATGCATACTCTGCACTGGTCATGAATCCGTCTCCTTGCTCTGTGAGAGCTTTTGTCTAACTACTTTCGCAAGTTCCATGACATGATTATCTTCACATCCTACATGCGTTAAAAGTTACTAGAAAGAATAATTAAACAAGAATCAGACTTTAGCTTTCAATTCAAGATCTGAAGTATATTTACCTAATTGAAGAAGAGCTTTCTCAAGATGGAAAAGATAGTCTCTATTGGGTCCCGAGGGGCCTTCTGCATGGACAATTTGGCTGCATAAGACAAAGTATAAGTATTGGTGAGAAAATGAGAATGCAGTACCACCAAGAAAGGATTGCGTATAAAAAAAAATGGGGCAGAATAAGAAAACAAGGATTAGCATACTTGGCCATCTCTTCTAGTGATGCAGGGCCCAAGTAATTCTTATTGGACATCTTGTCTGATGATGCTATGTACCTAAATGGGATAAGTGTGAGAACGAATCTAATTGCACCCCTTTTAGGAGGGAAGAGTTTAACAATCAAGTAAGGGCATGGTCCTTTCTAATACTTACACCATTACCCCAGAGACTTCAGGAGTTGTAGACTCTAGATCCTGAAACCATTTTATGTTTGCACATTAAATTACATGATGACAATCCTAAAAAAATGGAATTCCAATAAAATTTACATAACTTACAGTAAAGGCGTCAAGATAAGCCTTCACATCATACTGCTTCTCCCTTACTTCTAAATACTTCATGTCAGACCACCACAGGAAGAATATAATGATTTAAAACAGTTGGCATGACAATAGTAAAACATCATTTTTAGCTGTACACATGAACACTGAGAGATAAGTGATGCAAATATAGGACTGAGTTGGTGCATAGGAATGCAAGATGTTGTAAACAGGAGAGAAGCTCTTTAATAATAAATGACTTATTACTGCATGAATTGTGCATATGAATACTTCATTCCTTATTCATGAACGCCAGATAGATTAACAGTGTCTTGGGTAATTTGATAGGTGCAAAACCATGGATAGGAACAAAACCCACTAATATTCAGTCAAATTTTAAAATTTCAATTGAGAATTTTCAGGCTGAAGTTTCATAATTTCAATTTCATTTCCCCCTAAAGAAACTGAATCTTCATGAAACTAACCTTACTTAGACCTACTAGATCCGGGATTAGCATCAACATTCACAGACCTCTTAGAGTTTCTTCTATAGGCAATTGAAAAGTTACAGTTTGGTTTGGTGAATCCTTGTGTTGTACATCCAGTATGGGTTCTTGATTTTCACAATTAAAACTTTAGAGTCCAAAAAGAATTTCAGATTTACGAGATGGATCATTAATTTTCCACCAGAAGATGTGGTTTACTACTCTGTGTTGTATGCATTTAAATAGACTTGGATCCAAAGCATAAGATATAAGGCCAAAGAACCTATTTGTTCAGAATGTATATTTTGTTGAACATGATATCAAATTAGCAACAGGAAATCACATCTTTGAAACCAGAAAATCAGGAACATATTTCTAGCCTTAGTTTTGGAGAAAAACAAAGAAAAAGAAAAGAATATGTTTTATGTGCTCTTTTCTCCTAGGAAAAGAAGAAAAGAAAAGGTGGAAGAAGAATGTGTTGATTAGACCAGATTTTAAGTTCTTCCTTGCATATTGGTTCAAGTTTCAAAGTCTTTGAGGGTTCAAGACAGCATATACCAACACATGTATTAATTGAAACCTAAAAATAAGAAAATAATAAAAAAGAAACTAATATATAAACCCACAAAATGAATATTTTAGTTTAGTAATGTCTATTTTATCATTATAATCTTAAAAAAGAATATAAAAATATTTCATAGCGACATGTACAAATTAGCTTGGCAATTAAGTAGGATGACCCTCCATGGTTCATGGGCACTAGTCGTTGCCTAGGTTCCTAGGCGTCACCTTGACAACTATGGTACCACATCTATTTCATTCTAGCTACATATTTGATTTGAAGTGCCATCATGGTCTTCATAATAATCCAAGCTAATCCCAAGTTCCCAACCGAGCTCAAGTATTTCAGGCATCCAATGAAAATTCCATGAGGTTTTAAGTTGTTTTTCTTATTATTTATTTGAGATGGTTGACCATTTAGTATGCTTTTTTTTTGTTTTGGGTTGTTGATTCTCTCCTTCCCTCTCTCTCTTTGAGCATATGGGCATCCATTGTGTTACCATGGGGCCATACATTGAAGTGAGATAAGTTACATTGATTGGCTTGTAAGTTTGTAGCTTTTAGTGTTCTAACCCAACCTATTAACAAAGCCCTTGATAGCCTAATCTTTACTTAGGCATTTTTCTTTCAATCTAGTTCTTTAAAGTATACTAAGTGAATTTGGGCTTAAGTCAATATTATATGATGGACCTAGACTTAATTTTGTTTGAGCCAAGGCCCACTGAAAGCTTATTTTGGCAAACCTGGATGAATTTGGACAAGTTTTCTAGAACTTAGATCAAAAGAAAGTTATGTCTTGGTTTCATTTATTTCCTTGTTACTTGCTCTAATATGCTTGGCAAACACCTTTGAAACCTGAATTTGATGCTGGTTCTTTGACTTCTGAAACGTCTAGCTACATTAGGAGCTTTTTCTCAGCTTCTTTCAAACTCCTAGAACCATCACTTCTCCTCTTTGTCTCCAAAGCCATCACATCCTTCTCGCCCCCTCCTAAACAGTCCCCACCAACCCCAACAAGAGTCACCCTCTGTTGGATCTCCATATTGTCAAAAATAAGACCACCAGCTGATTTACTTATTTTCTCTTTCATCCTACTCTTTTGCTCCAACTCTCTAAAAGCCTTAACCTCTTGTGGGGCCAAGTCATTACATTCCACAATTTAATCACAACCTTTGATGCCATTACCTCCATCCATGATGATAGCTTACATCTTGTTCTTAAATTTATGTGAATCTATTAAGATTCACATAAATTTATGCTGCTTATGGATTTGTCTTAGCTTTAAAGAAATTAGTGTTGGCCCTATGTGTTTTGACAATAATAAACTCATTGAGGGTATAAATGGTTTAAAAAGTAAGTGTGTAGATGCAGAAAAGAGTCCTCATTTGAGCTTAACAAGGATAAAGAAGAAACTACTCACATGAGGCAAGAAAGGACAGATGGCAAGCCTCATTTGTGCTTAACAAAGATGAAAAGAAACTATTTGCATGAGAAAAGGAAGAGCAGCCGATTCCCATGATGCAGTGAAGACACTTCAAGACTCTCCAAAGACAATAATGCTTCAAATGATAAAATAAAGACATCAAGAACCACCTACAAAGGAAGATTTGCTACCAAAGGAAGAAGAAAAAGAAGACATCAAGCTCCAAAAGACTTGATTTATTTTCATCTTTCTAGGACTTGATCTAACCAGGTACAGGATATACTACATGAGCTTAAATGAAATCATACTCGGTTAACCAACCTTAGAGACCAAATGGCTAAAGTTGTGTGTGGTTCTTGGGCTTTCATAGACTTTAACTGAGTTAAGAATGTGAAAAAATCATGTCTGGAAGCCTAAGAGATTGATTACCAAGCATTTTAGAATACAAATCTCTAAGTGTTCTAAGGTTTAAGTTATCAAAGTAGTAGACTACTTTGTACAGTAAAATGCTGTGAATAGTTCATGTAGTCTGTAGAGAACACTGATGTGGACCCCACTGCTGTGGTCCCCACTATGTTCGTATGGCAGCATATTTTTTGTTAGTTTATTTTTGTTAGTTATGTCAGTGTTAGTTGGTAGTTATTTCAGTTTGTTATTACAGCTTCTTATTTCAGCTTTATTATTAGTTTATTTGCCATGTAAGCAATAACGGCAATTCAGCCCTTTTACAATTAGTCAACATATATAAATATTAAGAGTGGGTCGGCAGATC
>NW_010729161.1:854666-879464 GCF_000365185.1 Nelumbo nucifera
TAAGGGCAATTCAGCCCTTTTACAATTAGTCAACATATATAAATATTAAGAGTGGGTCGGCAAATCAACTAATCAACCCTCTCTCTCTTTTCAAAATCTCTTCGTGTGCTTCTTCTTTTCTCCCTCTCTTCTTCTTCTCTTCTGAAATTTCTTCTTTCTTTTCTTTTGAATTCAAGACTGATTGTAGTCTTGATCGACTACTTAGTCAACTACCCAAAATCTATAGCCAACTACCCTTGACAAGAGAGAGCAAAATCACAGCATAGCCAAGTACCCTTAACAGCAATGATTCAGGAGCATTGTAGTTAACTGACAGCTCGTATTAGTCAACTAAAATACAAAGAAAAACTTCTCACATTATTTCTATTAGACCATTTGAATTCCAACAGCTCTATCCTCCTTGGGAAATGGTTCAAACAAGTTGGACAACATTTTGAAATTGTACCAACAAAGGATTAATGAGTTCCAACATTCAAATAACAGCCAAAAAACAGTTACATTCTTGAACCTATAAAGATACGTGAGAAGAAGAAGAAACATCTAGCAATCATGTGAAGATGGAAGGATTCTTTGCAAGTAAACCAAAAGGATTTGTGTGCTTACAAGAGTATAGATCTTCTATGTTTCCCTTGGGTTGGAAGGTGAAAACCCTAGAGCTTTTGAGAGAAGATTTGCACCATTTGAACCCTGGTTCTTTCAAAGTATTATCTTGCATTTGGGCTACTGTTTGAGCTTGTGTTTGTTTCATCAGCCTATCTAAGAGGCATATTCATGTATCCGAGCTTCAATGTAATATCTAATGTAAAGGAATGGTGTTCAAGGATGAAAACACTTGGAAAGGTTTTGATCGGAACCTAGAATACCAGTCGGGGTTTGGTAGAGACCAGGAAGATCTACCACTTTAGATTGGGTAAGCACTCAAAGTCCTACTGAGTTTAGGTAGCACACCAAAGTCTATCCTATCCAAGGATGTAGGAGCCTTGAAAAACCTACAATTATAAAGGTTTTGTTGGTGCCCGTGAAACCCAGCTGGTTGTTTTAGTGGAAATCCTCAGAGGGTGTCTGAGATAGAGGACATAGGCAAGGGATTTTGGTGAACCTCTATACAAATATGTCTGGATTGTTTCTTCCTTCTTTGTGCTTTTCTCTATTCTTGCCCTGAAGCTTTTGCAGCTACTTACACTCCTTACACTCACTAACTACATTACATTTGCACAAAGAATATGTTTGCAGCCTTTACTTTTCTATCTTGTTCATTTGCTTTTGATAGCTATAATATGTTGTTACTTGCACCTACCTACTGCAGTTATTTGAGTCCACTGCTCATCTCCTACACATTCTTATAGCTGAGGCATGAAACACCGGACCGAGAGATAATAGTCGACTACCCTAAAATGTGTAGTCAACCACCTATGATATTTGAGCCATGGAATGCCAGTCTATGAGTAGTCGACTACCTATTAAAGTCGAGGCCAAGGTTCAAAGATATCGACATGTATTGGCCTATATCGACCGATACATATCGTGATGATGGCTTCCTGATACACCCCTACAAGGGTTGTATCGGGTCAAACCATGGTTCAAAGGGTAGCTGGGACTTAAACCAACCCCTCTGAACCGGTTTGAAAAAAATAAATAAAACATAAAAAAGCACCGATACAGGCCGATACTTTGAACCTTGGTCGAGGCCTACAAATGCATACATTAAGCCTTCATTTCATTGCACTTAGTTCCAACTTCCCACCATTCAAGAAGGCTTAGATTCAATTTTTGGGGGAAGGGCTTTTGAGCTTAACACTTTCACAGTTTTTAAGCTATACCCAATTCACCCCCCTCTTGGGTCTAAGAGACTAGGCAGCTATTAGAAGTTGACTTCAGTCAATTTCCTAGTCTAAATTGGAGCTTGTAAAGGGACACCCAAGTTCGTAAGATGAGTCAATAAATAGTCACTGTAATTGCAATCTAAGAAGAATTGATTTGATGAAATAAAGTCTGATATAGTTAATTTTGGTTGCTATCAAGAATTTTTATCTTTTTTTCCTCTCTAACCTATTTCTTCTTCTAAGTGTGCTATCTCTTTGATGTTTACCCTACCAGCAAGCTCTCTCTCTCTCTCTCTCTCTCTCTCTCTAACAGGACTCTCTTTCTAGGTTATTGATCATTCTTCAGTGAACAAAAAGCTATCTACTTGCTTTTCTACCCTTATTTTTCATCCCAGATCCAAAGCCCTTCTTTTACCCCCCTAAACCACATCTTAAATTAGTAGGATCCCTACCCCGTCCTACATCAATTCTGCTATTCTCTCACTGTTGACACCTAAAAGTTCTTAATCCTTGAGTGCATGTGATGTTTTGCAAAGAAAGCCCATAAATTTTACTATCTCATGGTGAATGATCTCATTTGCTCTGCAATTTCTATTTAAAGTAAGAAACATTTCTGAATAGGACTTATCATCCTACTTTTTTTTGTCAGAATTTGAAACATTATTATTACAACCCTACATGAATGCCTACAGTACTTTGTTTTACTGATGGATAAGTACAACAGAATCTTCACAAAAAATATTAATTGGCATACTTTATTTGCAGTAAGGAAAATATCAGGGAGAAAAGAAATGAAATGTAAAGAAAGCAGCACCTGTTTGTTGAGTCTTGAGTGGCAATAATCATATGTAATGAAAGCAAAGGCATTGGCATAAGAAACAAGMTTAAAACTTTTAGATATAGGTCATGATAAAGCAATTCAAAATCATACCTCCAACGCAATCTGTTCATCCTCCTCCCCTGAGACCTTATAAGCAACTCCCCACTATAACCTTGCAAAAGATGAGAACATGATTTTTATGTAAAGTAAAAGTGCATAAGTGGTATTGAATATAAAGCTGAAGGAAACTAACAGAAAGAATGAGAAAAATCAATTCCCCCATATATTTTTAATTCAGTGGGATAGAAAAAAATATATATATTTAGCACAATGAATCAAGTAATCCAAGAACTTAAAGCAGCCATCCAGTATTTGCTACAGCCATGTTTTTGTCCAATCGTACTTTGATTTAAATTTTCCCCTCTTAGTAAAGCACCATAACTAAAAAGATTATAATATGATTGTAAGAGAAAATTCCATTGGTCAGAAAGTTTGTCATTTTGTTGTTATTTGTTTCACATGTTGAGTAATATCAGTATGTAATTGTTCTTCTTGTTCAAGATTCAACATCAATCAATTAACACAGACTCATTTATATTTCTTATTCCCAATCAAGTTTTAATCTTTTTTGCATGCCTCTTCATAGGATACTCTACACTGTTCTCACGCTCAGTGAAATTGGTAATTGCACAGGAACCAATGAAGGGTCATAACCTCAGCTTCAAACTCGGGATTTTACAACCTTGGATTCTGAGTTGGAGAGACTAATAGAAGACAGGAAGGAATTGAATTGAAAATGGGCATTTGGGTCATGGGTACTAACACAGATTTCGTCCTCTGCAGGCTCCAATGTCACTGTTCTACCCGGGTACTCTGTAGTCCCTCGATGGTCTGTGCTGCCTGCCAAGTAACCAACACGAACCATTAAATTCAGTGAGAACTTCGTATTAAGAAACAAACACAAGTATAGAAAGAGAGAGAGAGAGAGAGAGAGAGAGAGAGGGAGAGGGAGAGAGACCTTGGTAGAAGACTCGACGATAGCCTCTGATGAAACAGACAAGGCGATCATCGTAATGAAAGCCAGCTCTCCAAATTAAGGACCCATATCCAAATACCCACAACACCATCCTCGATGTCACTGCTTTTCTCCGTCTTCAAGAAGACTGAAGCCTGCTTGGTTCAATAGAACCAAGAGAAAGACAAGGCGATGGATCCTTGGATGTTACTCTCTCCCCCCACTAACTGGTGACTGCAGACAGAGAGTAAAGAGGAGAGGGATCAGGGAACCCAATCAGCAGAGGCGTAGAAGAACAATGTGGTTCTGGTAAGTTATTCAGCGCCAATAAAGGGCGCCTTTGGGCTTTGGGAGGGCTAAGCCGAGCTAAGCTGGTCGTGCTTTGCGGCGCTCCGGATAAGCTAAAGGAACTGAGGCAAACRGCCCATAAAGCAGTGCTTTCGGGAGGGATGAAGAGCAGCGGATTCTGGCTTTCCCAATGGGTGTCAACGATTAAGCTGAAGTATTTGCTTTCTATTTGGGCGGGGGGAATATATGATACCGGAAAAGATGGTATCCGAAGAGCTTTGACCAACAAAGAGCCCTTGATAATTTTGATTAATACCATGGTTTTTTTTTATCAATTTGATTAATACCACGGTTACCACCTGATGAATCATCTCTTTAAATGACTGTTGCTATTTGTTTTGAATGTTGCATGTTTTCTAAAGAGTTATAAGGTTCAAGTCTCAATGAACTTATTTTCAATTCATTTTATTCATGATATACAATATCAAAGTCGTAATTTGGTTTGTTTTATTAACAACAGAGTTTTAGTTTATTCATGGTCAGTTTTAGCTAATAATTAATTTTTTTATCAATAACAGAGTTTCGGTTTATAATTTATTGATAACATTCAATATCTGAAATATGCATGAAGATGATGATCATGCATCAAGAACCCAAATGTTGGGTTGTCTCCATGTTTCACCTTCAACACAATTTTCTGACTATCCTCCATGTTTGCAAACAAATAAAGCAGTTCTTGCAATAATTTGATGCACCTTCTCTGTTGGAAGTTGAAACCAAAAGAGAAAAAAGCCCACTCAATAATGATGAAATTCATGACAGAAAAATTCTCTAGGAAAAAATATACATCTTACTAAAAGTTCCAAGTTAGACCCATGGAATCTCACATATATTTGACAAATATAAAGATCATGGAAGAGAATTTTGTAACAATATGTTTCAGCCAATTTGCTTGAAAGTGTTCTGCTGATAAGTGTTCATCACATTACGAAATGGTTTTTCAGCTTTTATGGTCTTTCTAGTGATTTATGAAAAATATTTCAACCAAACAATTTTTGGTCTTTTAAGATCTATTTGCAAAAGCTCATCTCATCATGTCTTTTAACTGTCATATCTTGCAACAGATTCTGAAAAATATTTGCCAAACGGGCACTATGTCTTTTGGCTTTAGATCTTCTGGAGGATCTTCCAAAAAAAGGCTTGCCAAACAGTACCTAAATTAAGACTTGAAACATAATAAAGTAAAATCCAAAACAAAATTAAACAAGAACTTGCATTCTTTTATTTGCATTCCCAAGCATTTGTACTAGTGCAAATAAAATTGCATGGCAACCAAATACAGTGTTATGAAACTTGCATAGATCACTTTCACCATTAATAAACAATCACAAAAGCATATTGCTTAATCTTTTTTTTTTCTATATGAAAATTACTTAAACAAATAACAAAGAGATTTTATTCCATCTCCCACCCTTACCACATAAGGGGTCCGCTTCTAGTTATCCTAAGTTTTTAACACAAAAACTTGCATAAACTAACTAGAACTAAACATTAAGGCTATGTTTGGTTTGAAGGAAAAGGTAGGGAAAGGAAGGGAAAGACAAGAGAACCTCTACAAGGTTTGTAAAGGTTTCCTTACCTTTCCCTTCCGTTCCCTGCATTTTCCTTCAAACCAAACATAGCCTAAATTCCCTAATAATTTTAATGAGGGGTAAAGTAACCCCCCAATTACGCACTACCACGTGGTGACCCAAAACCGTCTCAAGACACCTCAGAGCCATACGTGGTAGGGCCTCAGAGAAACATTTCAAGCCAGACCGACTCATGCCATTCAAACACTATAGGCCCCGTTTTGAGGTAGGTTGGTAGATCCAACCTAAGCGGCCTACAGTAGCCTCGAGCTACCAATTCAACTTGGATGATCGACAATCTGATGAGCTATCCGACCTTGGAAAGACCGACCTACGTGTCATGGCTTCCCTAATCTGTTCGAGTCACTTGATGTTCCCTAAGTTCGTAGAGGCATGTCGCCCACCTGGCAATGGTTACCTCCAGATACTCTGGTCAACGGGGTGACCATTCTAAAGTAGCCCCCAAGTATAGGTGGTTGAGGCCCGTTACTCCCAAATACATCAAGTGCATTGTGATTGGATTTTGGGATCTATATAAGGGTGATCATTTTTCCCTCCAACGGTATACTAACACTAGCTCTCATACTCTCACTCGCACTCTCTACTTTGATCTCTACTATAAGCTCTCTCTCTCTCTCTCTCTCTCTTCCTTTCTCGCTCTTACAACTTGGTACTAACTTGACCATCGGAGCTCCCTTGCCCAAGTCATCTCCCTGGGCTCTCTAACTATATTTGCTTTACAGATCCGACCTACAAACCTCTTCAATTACATCCAAGCTATTAGTCTAGTAAAGATCAGTGCAGATCGTGCTACATCAATTGGCACCATTTGTGGGAAACGTGCAAATGGTCATCCCTACACACTTTCTATCATTGTTCAACATGTTGTTGCCTAATGGGAAAGAGGATCAACAAAACATCACTGGATCCTCTTCTAAGGGACAACAGCAGAACATTGACTCCTCTGTGGTCCCATTCGAAGTGGACACCTAGTAGTTTCAAGAGCTGATGCGCTACATCCAAGATATGGACCTCCACATGTAGACTTGGGAGCAACACATGGCTACACTGGGACTCCCCTAGCCTGAAGTACCCATGTAGGTGCCACCTCAAGATCAGGACCACCAACTCCCCTAAAATCATTGCAAGAAACATGTCGTCTCAGAGAACCAATAGGCCCCACATCATCGGAGTCAAGAAGACCTCGCTTAGACCCAGAAGTCAAAGTGATAGGACCCTAACTATGTCCCGAAGGGGGTGGATAGTCAAGTGACTACCTTACAAGGGACCAATACCCCTCGCTTTGCGGTGGGTTCCATCAAGACAGGCACAAGAAACACTCACATTGTGGACCACATGACTAGCCGATGTGACAGGACCCTACCTATGTCCTAAAGGGGATGGATAGTTAAGTGACTACCTCACAAGGGACCAATACCCCTCACTTTGTGGCGGGTTCCCATCAAGATAGGCGCAAGAAACACACATCATGGATTGCATGACTAGCCGATGTGACACCTCTGACATCCTTGAGCTCACTCTTACCTTGCACTTATCTGTTGAGATCTTCATCAAGCCACGCTTGAAGGACTTCAAGATGCTTAACCTAGAAACCAATGATGGAATGGCCGATCCACTAGATCATGTGGAGAGCTTCCAAGCCCCTATGCTACTCCCTAGGGCCTCGGAAGCAAGCATGTGCCTGGCTTTCCTGACCACTTTCTGCCATATAGCATGGATGTGGTATTCGGGATTGGCATCAAGACTCCATCATGAGCTGGAAGTAGTTTTCCAAGATTTTCAACATGCACTTCACTACTAACCAATGACATACCAAGACCACAACAAGCCTGATGACTATTTACCAACACTTCAGTGAGAGCCTTCGAGAGTATGTTTAAAGGTTCAACTTGGAATATTTGCAAGTTTGAGGGCTTGACCCAATTGTCCAGGTAATTGTCACCATCCATGGTGTTAAAGATTGCTACCTCAGATTCTCCTTGTCCAAAAACTCCCAAACAACATGAAGGACTTCCTCACCTTGCACCCATGCTGAGAACTAGACCTGTTCATGGGCCGGGTAACCCGATGGCCCGGCCCGGCCCGGCCCACACCCCAGTCAGGCTTGGTCATGTAATTACACCCACGGGCCTAACCTTGGGCCTAACACAGTAAGCCCGACTATGTTACGGGCCGGTCTCGGGATTTATCAAAAAAGCCCGGCCCGGCCCGACTCAGCATCATATATTTTATAAAATACATAATATGTATTTTAATATTATATAAAATATACAAATAATACAATATTTATTGAATATATATATATATATATATATATTTATAATTTAATATATACATTTTTTTTATTTTTTTCTTTATAATTTCTTATAATTTCTCTCTCTCTATTCAACCACTTCAGCAGTAGTAACAACATGGGATAACTTTCAAGCTCGGGCCCAGGCCCGAGCTTCGGCCTTTTATGAGGGTCGGGCTCGGGCCCAAGTTGTAGACCCGATGGTCGGGCCGGGCTCGAGCTCGGGCCTTAGATAAATCTGTTAATACATAGTGAAAGCCCGGCCCGACCCATGAACAAGTCTACTAAGAACTACATGAACGAAGAGGAGTCGATCGAGGAGCCGATCGAGGAGCAGAGTGACCAAGGAGAAAGGAAGAGGAAAAACTAGGACGAGGATCGTGATGAAGGCAGTAGTATGTGGGGTCGATGAGAAAGAAGGTCATCATCTAGATGCTCCAAATTGCCACCCAAGTGTTCCCGAACTCCCTTGACAAAGTACTATAATTATACACCACTAAATACTAGGAGGGGAGAGATCGTCATGCAAATTAAGAAGATGGACTACCTCAAGTGGCCACTATGCATGAAGGGGAACCTAAATAACAAGAACCAAGACCAATACTACCACTTCCACCAAGCCAAGGGGGACAACACAAAATATTTCCAGGATCTCAAGAATGAGATTAAGGAGTTGATCAGGCATGAGTACCTAAAGCAGTTTATCAAGAAAGACAACCAACCACTCGAGCAGTTGAGGAACCAACGGAATGAGCCCCAGGAAGAATATCTCATAGGTGTAATTATGTTGCAGCCATCGGGGGTAGATGGTTGTCAGGTGTAGCTCATCCATCGAGAAGGCTTCAATCCAAGAATTACAGCATGACGACGAGAAACCCACCAAAAAGGCCAAAGACCAAAGAGGTGATCTCATTCATGGAAGATGACCTACGAGGAGTTCACTTCCCTCACGACCACCTCACGACAAGGCATTGGTCGTGAAGCTTGTCATTGCTAACTATGAGGTAAAACACATCTTAGTTGATAGTGGTAGTTCGGTTGATATCCTTTTCCTAGAAGTCTTTGAAAAGATGAAGTTAGACTAAAAAGACTTAATCCCAACTAATGTGTCTTTGGTCAGTTTTAGTGGGGATGTAGTTCGCCCCATAGGGAAAATAAACCTACCAGTTTCAAAGGGACTGCAACGAACAGGCAGAGGCTTAATCATGATTTTTTAGTTGTGGATACTCTATATCCCTACAATGCCATTCTTGGCCGCCCAATCTTGCACACCCTTCAAGCAATGGTATCAACGTACCACTTGGCCATGAAATTCCCAACTGAGCAAGGAGTTGAGGTAGTTCAAGGGGACTAGCTAGAATCCTGTAAGTGTTATGTGGTGACCTTGAAAAGCAAAGCAAAGAAACAGTTGGTAGTCAACCTAGACCTTGACCTGCTTGAAGAGTCCAACGATGAGTTAGGATAGCCCATTAAAGAAGCCATCTCGGTTCCTTTATTTGAGAACGAGCCTGAGAAGAAAGTCCAAATCAGGTCACTCCTCGAGGAACCTTTGTGCACCAAACTTCTAAGGTTTTTAAATTTAAATTCCAATGTTTTTGCTTGGTTGGCCACCGATATGCCCAGCATAGACCCCTTTGTGATAACCCATAAACTAAATGTAAATCCTTTGGTCAAACTTGTAAAGTAAGGGAAAGGGAAATTGTAGTGAGTTTTCAAAACGTCCAAAGAACACCATGTCAGTGAGTTTTTATTTTCCAAAACCCACCTTCTGTTAAAGCACTATTAATATTCACTAATAGAAGTTGTCCACATCAACATAAATACAATTCTCATGATCAAATTGCCCTTGACTAGTGAATTAGAGAAAAGAATCATTTAGGGTTAGACTTATTCTCCAAAATTCTCTCTCTCTCTCATTTTGTTGATCTTCTCTTTGCCTTTGTCGCTTAGAACTTCTAGCTCTGCACCGTCCCTCTCTCTTTCTCTTCGTTCGGGTCTCCAGATGTTGCACTGACCATCTCACTTAGATCTTTCGGCTTCTCTCTCTCTCTCTCTCTCTGCTCATGTCTTCAGATGCTACACCAACCATCTTGCTCAGATCTTCTGGTCCTTCACAGTCTCTCTCTCTACAATAGGTAGCCACCACACCACCCTCTCTCGTTTAGATCTACAATAGGTGGGCACCACACCACCCTCTCTTGCTCAGATCTCTAGTACATGAGCACCACACCACCACCACCCTCTCATTCTATATCACTTAGATTTACTATTTGAAGGCTGTCGTCCGACCATCACTATCCCTCTCTCACTTGCTCATATTTATGTTTTGAAGATGTGTAGGAACAAAAACAATGATAAGAAATTTCAGAGATTTCTAGTGTTTTGAAATATTTGCAATGTATTGTAAATTTTTGCAACTTGAACATACAATGTAAATCTCCATCAAGGGCTTTATAAATTTATGCAAAATTATTTTTGTAAATTTTTATTGATTGTCCAAAATATTTTTTGAATTCGGGTCTCCAGATGTTGCACTGACCATCTCACTTAGATCTTTTGGCCGCTCACTCTCTCTCTCTCTCTCTCTCTGCTCATGTCTCCAGATGCTGCACCAACCATCTTGCTCAGATCATCTGGTCCTTCACAGTCTCTCTCTCTACAATAGGTGGCCACCACACCACCCTCTCTCGTTTAGATCTACAATAGGTGGGCACGACACCACCCTCTCTTGCTCAGATCTATACTACATGGGCACCACACCACCACCACCCTCTCATTCTATATCACTTAGATTTACTATTTGAAGGTTGTCGTCCGACCATCACTATCCCTCTCTCACTTGCTCATATTTCTGTTTTGAAGATGTGTAGGAAAAAAAACAATGATAAGAAATTTCCGAGATTTCTAGTGTTTTGAAATATTTGCAATGTATTGTAAATTTTTGCAACTTGAATATACAATGTAAATCTCCATCAAGAGCTTTATAAATTTATGCAAAATTATTTTTGTAAATTTTTATTGATTGTCCAAAATATTTTTTGAAAATTTATTACAATATTCCTTGGATGCAATGTCTAATATTTGTTTGATTTTTCTGAACATTTTTATCATTTTATTAGTTTGTCTATAATTCTTTATTTTTTCTAAAATTTATATATTATTTTAAAAAAATGATCATTTCTTTTTTATTTGATATATATATATATATATATATAAATTTTTATCACTTTATGTATTTTTTGTAATTATTTTTTTGAAAAAAAATTTATCATTTTCTTGTTTTCTACAATTTATTACTTTTTTCTATATAATTTCTATCATTTTATGTACATTTTCAATTTATGTTTTTATCCAATGTTTATATTTTTCAAGTTTTTTGTCTTTTCAATTTTCAATTTTCTTATTTGTTTTTGCATTTTTAGTGTTTTGTTATAATTTCCAATGCTTTTAATAATTTCTGTTTTTTACATTTTTCTATTTTCTAGAATCTATAAATTTTTCTATATTTTTTGTTATTTATTTTTTATTTCTATGTTTTTTTTATAATTTTTGGTGTTTTCCTACATTTTTTATTTTCTGATTTTGTTTTTTCAATTTCTATAGTTTCTATAATTTAAAAATAATTTTTATTTTATTTGCAATTTCTATAATGTTTTATATTTTTGTAATTTTTGTGTTTTTATGTATTTTATATTTGAAAATATTTTTGAACCTTTTTTTTTCATGTCTTTTTAGTTAAAACATTAATATATATATATGTATGTATTTTATATTTTTCTATGAAGGGTAAAATGGTAATATATTAACACTCATGAGTATATTTAACGTCAAGTTAGTGACTTGTGAGTTTTAGACATTTTGAAAAGTTATGATGAGTTTAAGAGAAATGTTGAAAACTCATGGCGAGTTTTAGGGGAAACGGAACTCCACCACAGATTAGTGGAGGACCATTGACAAGGAGGTTGGGAAGCTCCTTGACATCAACTTCATTAGAGAAGTAGAGTACTCGGACTGAATTGCCAATTTGGTGCTTGTAAAAAAGGCAAATGGGAAGTGGCGCATGTACATTGATTACATAGACTTAAATAGAGCCTATCCAAAGGACAACTTCCTACTCCTTAAGATAGATCGGTTCATAGATGCCACCTTGGGGTTTGAATTGTTAAGATTCATGGATGCCTACTCGGGTTACAACCAAATCCATATGAACCTCACAGACCAAGAAAATACCACATCTGTAACCGAGATTGGCTTGTACTATTATAAGGTTATGCCCTTTGGCCTCAAGAATGCTAGGGTGACCTATCATAGGCTTGTAAATAAAATATTTTCTAAATTAATTGGAAATAAAATTGAGGTTTATATTGATAGCATGGTTGCAAAAAGTCATTTTTCTAACTATTTCCGACCTTATCGAGGTCTTTAATATTTTAAGGAAATTTAAGTTAAAGCTCAACCTTAATAAGTGTGTGTTCGGTGTCATGTCGGGCAAGTTTCTTGGTCACATGGTGACCTGACATGGCATTGAAGCCAATCCCGAAAAGATCCAGGTGGTCTTGCACATGCCATCATCAAGGTTTGTTAAGGAAGTCCAAATATTATTGGCCAAGTTGCTGCCCTTAAGCACTTTATGTCTAAGTCAGTAGGGTGGTGCCTCCCCTTTTTCCAAGTAATTAAAAAGTGCAAGGAGTTCCAATGACTAAAGAATGCTACTTCGCATTCGACAAACTCAAGAATTACCTGAGCTCGCCACCATTGTTAACAAGGCCTGAGCTTGGAGACAAACTCCTCTTGTACTTGTCAATCAACAACAAGGTCATTAGCTTAGTATTGGTCCAGATAGTCAACAAAGTGCAATGACCCGTTTACTACGTAACTAGAGTCCTACATGTAGCCAAGACTAGATACTCCAATGTGGAAAAGCTCGCATTCAAACTTATCATCTTAGCCCGTAAATTGAGGTTGTACTTTTAGGCTCTCATGATTGCCATACTCACCGACCAGCCCCTGTGACAAATACTATAAAAGCATGAGGTGTTGGGAAGAGTAACCAAGTGGGTCGTCGAACTAAGCGAGTATGGCATTTGATTTGACTTGTGTCCAGCCATTAAGGCTCAAGTTCTAGCAAATTTCATCTCAGAATGCACTTTCAGCACATTGTCCCTACATCAGGTGAGTCGTCATCTAGCTTGGAGGCATCCACCAATGTAGAACCCTCCCCTAGGTTGGGAGTAGAGCCTTGGATCCTCCACATAGATGACTCATCAAACCAAAAAGAGAGCGGAGCTAGACTCATCCTATTGGGACTCGATGAAGGGAAGCTTGAGTATGCACTTAGGTTCGAATTCTAGGCATCCAATAATGAAGTTGAGTATGAGGCCTTGATCGTTGGTCTATCTCTTGCGAAGGATATTGGCATAAAAGACTTGGAGACCTATAGTGACACCTAGCTTGTCGTCAATCAGGTGAATGGACATTATGAAGCTTAGGATATATCCATGGCGAAATATCTAGCAAAGGTACGAGAACTCATTAGATAGTTAGACTTGTTTTTCATTCACCAGATACTGAGGAGTGAAAACATGTAGGCTAACACACTTTTAAGGTTGTTCAGTTCTATGGATAACACCAGTCGAATTGTCCACATTGAAGACCTACTTCTAGGGGTGACCACAAGCTGAGCTTCTCACAAGCTATTCGAGCTCGGCTTGTCTTAGTTTAAATTGAGTTTCGAGCCAAGCTTGAGCCTAATATATAGGCTCGTATGCTTATCGAGCCAAGCTCGAGCCCAGTGAAGCTTGAATCGTGAGACTCGTGAGCCTAGTATAATAAATAAATATTTTTTATTATATACATACATACATATACATATAAATATAAATATATATAATAAATAATTTTTATAATTCTTAATTTTTTATATGTAAAATAAAAAATATTTGTATAATTTTTATTTTTTAGAAAAAAAACTTGGATTATAGTCAAAATCGAGCCGAGCTCGAGCTCGATCCTAACACAATTTCAGCAAACTGAGCTAGAATAGCCAAGTATTTGGTTCAACTCGACTTGAATCCAACCCTACCTGCTTCGCCCTATCATTGAGGAGGCGATAGAGGAAGATGCTCTAATAAAGATTATGCAATCGAGCTGGATTGATCTGATCTCGGACTACCTACAGGATGAGACATTGTCGACCGACCAAAATGAAGCTCAAAAAATCAAGCGGAAATCAATTCATTACACAATCATTGGCAACCAACTCTATAGACGATCCTTCACTTTCCCTTACCTCTGGTGCCTCTGACTTACTAAGGCCAAGCATGCACTCAAGGAGATACATGCGGGATTATGTAGTGAGCACTTAGGGGGCATATCATTTTCTTAGAAGGCCCTCCAACAAGGCTACTATTGGCCCACCATGAGAGAAGATGTCCTCCAATTGGTATAATGTTGTGATCACTGTCAATGCCACGCCAATGTACCTCCATAGCCGACAACCGACCTACAATACCTCACCAGCCCCTATCCATTCACTCAGTAGAGAATTGACATCCTTAAACTGTTTCCACCAACCACYGACTAGTGGAAGTTTCTTGCCGTGGCCGTTGATTACTTCATGAAGTGGGTGGAAACCAATCCACTCACGACTTTCATAACTTGGAACATCCAAAACTTCGTTTGGAAAAGCATCGTCTACCAGTTTGGATTACCCCAGTGCTCATTGACTTTCTACGCCACCTCTTTAGTGAGAGCCAAGACGTTTACCTAGCTCAGGTCGACATTGGGATAGAGAGAGGCAACGAGCCGGTAGTAGAGTTTAAATTATTTGTTCAACAAGTCGGTGGCATATTTGTTCCTTTCCTTTCGAAATAGATCGGCGACATGCTACTCCTTGGCACCCTTTGCTTTGCTGACTTGGATGTCCTTACCATACTTTAACCTCTGCTCCGCTAGCTCGACCTCCTTGTGCTCCAGCTTGGATGTTAGGGCAGCGACGTTCTTCTTGGATTCCAATAGCTTCTCTTGTAGCTCGACTACCCTCACCTTCACCTACTCTAAATAGTTGACAATGGATTGAATGTTCATTGGGCCCCCACAAGTTGACCTTGGAGGCTTTCCACATCCTTCCTCACGGTGTCTCATAGGTGAGAAGAAGCCTTTGCTCTCCCTAGCATGTCTTGGGCTAGGTTGTTGTCCTACTATAAAACTATTCAACATCAAGTTAAGAAAATCGACAATTGAAGAAAATTAGAACATGTGCCTATCATGAGGATAACCCAAATCAGCTTTATGTTGAGCACCAAAGTGAACTCGTTGTCGTAGCTCTTTTTGTCATCAAGAAGAAGGATGCCTTGGTCTAGCTCAAGCGTGACCCTCGGGTCTTGGATCCTATTGGCTATTGCCACTGATCAGTCAAGGCTCAACCACAGAGCTAGTGTTTCAATCATGCTCGCATCTTGGGTTGGCACCTTGGTCAACTTGGTGCCCAAGGCCGAGGAAGTCTATTTGCTGAGCTAGGTCTAGTCGCTTGGCACCTCAGTCTCCTAGTCAATAAGGCTAATGTGAACAACCCGCTGGTCTGGTGATCCTTCGACCTCACCTGCCCCTCAACAGTATAGCAACCTCTAGGAGGACTCAACCCAGTTCGGATCAATGCCTCCTCAGCTAAAAATTCGCTAACCTATGACTTCCTGTTGATCGGAATCCTCACCCTCTCTTGCAGGCGATCACTCAAGGTCACCTCACTAACCAACTTAAGGGTCATCTTCCACTCCAAGGTGAAGGGCCACCCACTATTAGTAGCAAGAAAGAAATACTTCATCTTCTAGGTTGGCACTTTGGAAGGGAAGTCTCCCAACAACTTACAACCAAGGTAGTAAGACAAGTAAAAATTAAACTTCTTGTCAGGGTTCTTCTTCAAGTGGCAAAGGCTAGTAAAGTTCTAGAGGATTAAGGGGAAGCCGAAGTTATGATAGAAAGAAATGGTGCCGACTAGGGTCCTAATTAAGTTCAGGTGAAGCTGAGCTAGGGAAATGTTGTAATACTTAAGGACCACGACTATGTAGGGGTGAAGTGGAAATTTGAGCCCAACCTTCAGTGCCTGACTGAAGACATAAACCTCCTCCTTTTCATGCTCCCAAGGAAACTAGCCAAGAGGAAGGGAATAGCCAAACTTGTTGGGAATCTTGTACTGAGATACAAGCTAGAGAATGTCCTCAGTTGTTAACTCCGCTGAACTGAACTCCAACTTGGTCTTGGGTTGCCTGTGAGAGTTCGAGGCTACTTTATGGGAACCTCACTGTTCTTGTTCTGAGGAGGGTCATCGACATAGAYGGCCCACTGCCCCTCTCCCTCAGACTCGCCACCTAACATAATTAAAGAAGGAAAAGAAAATGAAAGGAAAGGCGAAGGCTCACCCAAAGATGCTAAGGAACTGACTGACCTCGCCGACCTCACTGACCATGCTGAGCTCTTTGATCTCACTGACCATGCTGAGCTCTTTGATCTCACTGACCATGCCGAGCTCTTTGATCTCACTAAAGGCAAGTGGAAATGGACCCCCCCACGCTCCATTATTTATAGGTGGAAGACTCGATCCATCAACGATTGTTATTGATTCAACTATGCAGATCCAAAGGGCATGATGGTTCAACTTTTGAGGCATAAAATTTAGTTCAACATGTTTTTGACATCCACAATAGCTAAATTTCACGTCAAGTCCGCATGTGCCCAACATTTGACCTATTAGAGAACCTCGACCATGCAAACCGGGCCGACACTGACTCACAATCTAATGGAACTGCCCTCAAAGTGCTTAAAGAGCTGAACACGAATGACCTACTTCCTTCACTTGAGCCGTTCACCTCAGGCTCAGAAGTGGAGGGCAACTGATGAAGGGTACAGTAAACCCCCAATTGCACACTGCTATGTGGTGACCCAGAACTATCTCAAGACACCTTAGAGTCATACATTGTAGGACCTTGGAGAAATACTTCAAGTCAGACTGGCTTATGCCATTCAAACACTACAAGCCCCGTTTGGAGGCAGGTCAGTAGATCCAACCTAAGCGGCCTATAGTAGCCTCGAGCTACCAGTTCAACTCGGATGACCAATGACTTGACGAACTATCCAACCTAAAAACCAACCTATGTGGCATGGCTCCCCCAATCTGTTCGAGTCACTCGACTTCCACGTCGCCCACTAGCAATGGTTACCTTTGGATATTTTGGTTAACAGGCTGATCGTTCAGGAGTATCCCCTAAGTATTGGTGGTTGAGGCCCATAACTCCCGAATATGTTGGACATGTTATGATAGGATTTTGGGATTTATATAAGGGTGATCCTTCGCTCTCCAATGGTACATTCACACTAGATCTCATACTCTCACTCTCACCCTCTGCTATAAGCTCTCTCTCTCTCTCTCTCTCTCGATCTTACAGCTCAGTACTAACTTGACCATCAGAGCTCCCTCGCTCTGGTCACCTCCYTGGGCTCTCTGACATGTGTTTGCTTTGCAGACCCAACCTACCGACCTTTTTAATTACATCGATCCGAGCTGTTAGTCAAACATGGATCAGCGCAGGTCGTGCTACATCGATCTTGAATTTGAATTCTTCGTGATTGTGACTATGAAAACTTATTCTTTGCTAGAAGCGGTAACAGAGAATCAACAGCACTACGGCTGAGCATTGAGAGAGGGAGAGGCTGAGAGGCAGCGAGCTGGCGAGAGCTTTTCATCCAAAATGAAGCAACGCGTTCTAGCTTTTGTGGCTTAAATAAAATGTCACCTTGTGCTTATATATACAAACTCGTGAGCTTTTGAGATAAATATTTTATTGGTCAAATTCGAGTTTTAAAAAACCAATCAAACTTGGCATGAGATTTAAACTTATTGCCATTAAACTCAAATGCAGTCTAATCAAATTCTAACCCGAATTATTCCATTAAAGCTAAATTCAGTTGCACCCCTATTAGCATTACCAAAAAAATTGCACCCCTATTCATAAAAATATATTTAACAAAAGAATTTCCAAATAATTTTTCTCTCTACTATTATTTGGCCCAAGAATCAATACAATGTTGCCCAGATTTTGGAGCCCATTAAGTGAACCCAACCCACTTAAGCAATTCCTCATAAAAAGAATCATTGGTTCACTGGTCACTGCAGTGTACAAAGAATACGAGTACACATTCTTACCTAAGGATCGTCTACAGTTCTACTCGTAAGCAACTAGGGAAACCACATATCAATTCAATATCACGTGGGTTCTGGCAGTTGTGTCGGTTGCCTTTGTCCTCGTCCTCACGGACTTAGATAATGCGGTGATGGGTACTGATTGGCCCAGTACTGTAATTTTGACGAGGTTAACCGTACCGTCCGAGTGAATAAAACAGAGAGAAAATCTCGGAATTTGAGGGGTTTTCTTGTCGATCTCTGCCCCCTTCTCCTTCTTTCCAGCCCAATTAACTTTTATGATTTTAGATATTGGCTAATTCAGTTTCAATCAAGGCCACATATTGGGTGGAATAATTTCAGCCCATATTTCAGAACTTGGTCTAAAATTTTAGAATATTATTAAATAATATAAATATAAAATACTAAAAAAAATAAGAAAATACTTAAACTGTATTAATGAAAATTTCTAGTAAAATGCCAAAATTTTAAAAAGTTACACCAAGGAGGAAGTTTCTAAAAAGGTTTAAATTTTAAAAATTTAGAATTCCCACCTAAAACCTTGGATGAAAGATAAAATACTCAATAACATAGCCATTAAAAGGAAAAAGAAAAAAAATATTGTGTTTGAGAATCAGAAAAATCTTGGATATTATATTTCAAAAGTCCAAGCAGAATGGGGCAGCCACCACAGGTTTCATGGAACTCAATAATTTGAATGTAGGTCATCATGCTATACAACAACAGCAACCTCTTCTCCCCTATTATAAAGACATGGTACATTTTCAGGCCCACCAGTTAATTACCCACCTACCACATTTTGATCATTTTAAATTTACATATTGAATGGCCATCATCCAATGTTAGTTCTGTCTATCCTGGGTCTTTGGAGTAAAGTGGCAATTTGGGTTGGGTTGGATTGAGAATTTGTTAAATTTTTAATAGGCGTAAAAGCCCTAAAACCCTAATTTAAGGTTGATGTAGTTGAAATTCTTCAAAACAAACAATCTGCTTTGCGGCTTGCCGCGGCCATGTTCATATATACTTGGGTCATTGCTTTGTAAACTGGTAAAATTGCAAGTTCATAAGAATGAAGATGAAATTTAATTTGAGTCTGAGAACAACCACTTTGTACAAGAAAAAGCTGAAGGTTAGGTCTTTTTCCAATCTACCCCTCCCAAGACACTAGATAATGATCCTTAGCCATTCAAATATTAAAAATATAGCTATTAGTCGATGTGATTGCATTTGTAATTCAAGATGTGATTTGGCTAAATCAAGAAAATAGTTTTTTTTTTTTTTAATGCTTTTGGGCTGAACCAACCGGCATTTCCATAATTTATTTTGTTATTGAAGATTAGGCTTTGTTTGGTTGAATGTAAAGTGAAGAACAAAACGAATGATTTTCTCGAAGACAAATCATGTTCCTACTTCTCTCGACTCTTTATTTAATTTAGAAAACAACCCGAGTAGAGGACCAAACTCTGCCTAGAAAATGACTTGCTGAAAGTGGGAGGGAATGTCATTTTCGTTGGTGCTGCTTTTTGGAAATGCTTGTTTTCAACAGTCATTTTACAAGCGATCAAATACCATAAAAATAGCAATAACTTTCAGGAAATTGTTCATTTTTCTTCATTTTATATGCAACCAAACAGAGCCTTAATCTTCCAAAAAAATAAAAAAACTGAAAAACCAATTACTTAATTAATTACAGAAATTCTAGAATATATAAATAAACATCAGCAGAAACTTCACGAAAACCACAAATAGATTTATTTAGAGGTGATGTTCTAATTAGTTACAGAAAGAGCTCTTAAGAAGGATGAACCTTGGATCCCTTGAATGCTGATTTCACTGAAGCAGTGGCGGAAGAGAGTGCAGCTTCCATGTATTTCTTGGACGCAATTGTTGCTGCGCTTTCAATCAACTTTCCCCTCTTCTTTGCAGCCTTTGCCTCTTTTACCAGGCTCTCTAGTTCAGCCTTTGCTGCCTGACCCAGCTCCCCTTCAAAGCTCCTGAAGTCGTCCATGGCCCTCTCCATGACCAAGTTGAGGTAGTCCTCAGCTTCTCTCATGGAGATTTCAGCTTCTTCAACTGCATTCTTCTGTTCAACATCCAGTGCAGCCCATGATCTGTGGGCTTCTACTTCGAAGAATTTCATAAGCTCTTCGATCGTCGAAGGATCGAAGTTCTTGTCCTCCAAAGCCTGGTTTGAGAGGAGAGTGAATTGGGAAAGGAGAGCTTCCATGTTCTAGAGGCTCAAGTGCAGCTCTACCACTCTAATAGTATTCATGAATGTGATGGTGGGGCTCAAATAAAGTGTATGGGTAATGGGTTCTCTGGGTCATTTTCTACAAGATAGAAAAAGGGAGTAATTCGGTGGAAAACTATTACAACTTTTGAGAAGACATCTCTGCCCACAATGAACCCACATATTCATCTTCAAACAATTCAAAGAATTGGTCCTGTTAGTGATCTCTTAACACCTTGTTTGTTTAGGCTGCGTTTGGAAAAGATGCAAATAAGTGTGAATACAAATATATAAAATGTAAAACGATTCATATAAATTGCATTTTTTGATTGCAATACAAGTGAAATTGCATTGTAAAGAGACAGAGCCAAGGCTCAATTTGGTTGCCGTACAAATTTCATTTGCATTAGCATAAATGGATGGAAGTGCAAATAGGCTGAGTGTAAATTCTTGTTTACTTTGGCTTCATATTTGACTTTATTTATTTGTGAGAAATAAATAGCAAGTAAGGTGATGTTGTCCCCACGTGAAGTGGGGAGTTAAATGATGCAATGGCCACTTTATATGAGAAAGAACTGATGTAGGTGGTGTAAATTTTGCATCAATTTTTAACTAAGATGCAAAATTTATACTGTCAATGAATGCAAATGATACAAAAAGGACGAATTTGGTATCAGATAAGAGTACAAATCATGATTACAAATAAATGGATGCAAAGCACTAAACTAGGTGTAAAAATTGTACCCATCCAGTTTAGATTGGCAGTGCAAACAAACAGAAGCCTAACTGGCAAATAGGTCTAAAATGCATTAGAACAAAGGGGGAAAAAATCTTAGTTGGGAATACTGCAAAAAGGTGATTGTGAATCGAATTTCTAGGAACAAAAGCCTATAGGGGTTTTTTCATCCCTGCTTTTCTTTTGAGTAATAAAAATTGCAACTAGTGATGCAAAGAATCAATTTTGTCCACCAAAAAGAGAAGAAAATGGGACAGCAGGGAGGTGGACTTTCTTATCGGCTAGCGGTGGGAATCTGAACTGGTGGGCCTAAGGGCCATATGAGCCCATGACCCTAAAGACATTGTCTAGCAACTGGTGGCTCTTTTAAATTACTTAATAATTGTGGATTTTGCAGTTTGTGGCCACCGGCTCGGTTGGTGGCATTACTTCCTTACTTGGAGTCCCAACACTGTGCACGGCAACAGGCTGGAAAGGTATCTCATTGCTAGTGCCAAATACAGGCAGCCCAGTTGCAGGAGCCTTTTAAAGCAGGTTGCCCATTGGCCGGTCCCCCTCCCAAATGAAAGGGTTTAGGGGAATTTTCTAATAAGGCCAGAGAGGAGAGAGAGAGGAAAAAGCTCTATGACCTCTTTTCATTCACTCTAGTTCTACCTACAGAACACCACCACTGTCTCTGGAACATCCTCCATAAATGACAAGGGAGATGTCATTTTCCTCATAGGGGTTTTAAATTCAATGGATCGGGTTTGGTACATGTTGGTTTAACATGAATCTGAGGCCCAAAGCAACCTAAACCCGAACCAACCCGAGCCCAATCCAGTTAAATAAAGAGAAGATATCAAACCCACCCACCCCATCTTATATACATCTATACTCAATCAACCTTAAATCAAGGTTTTTAAAATCGACCCAGAGAATGAACCGGTCAGGGGTCCGGTTTCCAGGTTGAATAGTCCAATCGTTTGAAGGAATGGTCGGCCCATTCTAACAAAAAAATTAAAAAATTAAAAATTAAAAATAAAAAAATGTTCAAAACCGTTCAAATGGTTCACCGCCCGGGTCAGTGGTTTGCTGACCAAAATCAACGGTTTTTWAAAAAAAAATCTAGTTTTGGGGAAAACCGGAACCGATCACCTGACTATTCCGGTTTTTCCGATCCGGTTTTGAAAACCATACCTTAAATTTACAAATATTTCATTGCTACAATATCGTTGGTTTAGCATTCATTTCAACCAAAAGGTCCAAAACTAAACTAAAAACCCAATTAAGGTTGACTCAACCCTAACCCGATAGGAGTGGGTCAGTGCAGTTTTACCAATTAACCCTACCCACTGACATGTCTATCTCAATTGTTCCGCCTTTGTTCCACAAGTGGAAGGATGCTGCTCCATGGGTTCTTTTGGAAGCATATCCTCAATTACTCAGCCTTGTGGATGAAAGATGCTGCTGGAAACCAACGCAAGAGATGGATGAAGCGCTACGCTATTGATGAAATGCTTTGTCCAATCGAACTAACTGGTTGGTTGCTCGTCAACCCTCGGGAAGACGAAATGTCTCAATAGAACTAGTGAGGTTCTTCATCAAGTTTTACCCAAGTTTGGTTGGGCAACGTAAGTAAGGCTGTGTTTGGTTGTTTGAAAGAAGGGAAGGAAAAACTTTTCTATTCAGTTTTGTTTTGCATTGAAAATTTTACAGTATTTCGTTTGTTTGCTATGGGTGCAAGGTAAATATAATTTTGCTGTTACGTTGTTTGTTTGTTGGATATTATTACCTTGACAATGGACGTTTGTTTGTTTGTTTATTTGACCGTTGGTCTCCTTTCATTGTGTGGAGGGAATCCTATTTTTTTACCTTGACAATGGACGTGTAAAGTTGGCAGTCTTTTTGGTCTTTTGGAAGTAAACCTTCTCTAAAAGAGTGCAAACATAGTAGGAAAAAGTATTTTATGCGAGGTGAATTTGCACTCTTACCAAACAGCTGCAAAAATGAATCAGACTGCAAATTTGTCTCAGTTTGACATTTGCATTCTTAGCAAATGCAGCATTAAAAGTTTAAAACGCCATAGTACCAAATACCATAGATTCGGCCAAACCCAATCAGAAAAATTATTGTTGGGTTGAAAATTGAGCTAGGGTCAGTACCTGAAAATGCCAACATGATTTGATATTTAGTTGGGTTGGTGTTGTCGAAGGCAAGGCAAACCCCATGAGTTATGAACATATTTATTTGGACATTTGGAGAAAAGGACTAATTGAACTTGATAGATGTTTTACAGGCTTATGCACTTTATGGCTGGCTGTGGCCGCGTGGGATGTTATAATTTGTTCCACATCCCATAAAACAGATATCAAGTTTCAGTTAATCCTCTCTTAACGTAGAGGTGTAAAACGGGCCGTCTTGGGCCGGTACGACACAGCCCGCGCATTGTACAGGTTAGAGTTGGCCTGTAGGTCATAACAAGCTGTGTTTCTTTTTTCTTGAGGTATTTTGGGGGATCAGCCCGGTATGGCCCATGGCCCGAGTCCGCATAGTTCCCTGTCGGGCTGGATTGGGTTGATCCATGGGCCGAGCTTTGGGATAAGCTAGGCCGTGGGTTATACCAAAGTTATTTATTTAAAAAAATTGTAAAAAACTTAAAATTTTAATTTTATATGAATTTTGATGTATATAATTGCTTATGTATATATAATAATTAAATAAAATAAAAAAAATGTTTATTTTATTAATATATTATATACTATATATTATTATATAATTATAATTTATATTATATATATGGGCCATATCGGGCTGGGTTGTGCTAGCCCATGGGCCATAGGCGGCACGATATGACAGTGTGGGTCGTGCTGGCCTGGCCAGCTGACCTAAAACCCAAAGCCCGGCACGCCCATCGACCCATACAATCGTGTCGGGCCGCTGCACAGCTCGTGAACCTTCAGGCCAGACCGGCTCAAAATCGTGCTACGCCACGGGTAGGATGACTCAATTTACACCTCTAGCTTAATGAAATATGCTTGCCCAGGCACACTTTGTAAGTGGGATAAAGAACTAAGAATTTAGGATAACGTTCAATTCAAACTTCAAAGATTGCCATAAGCAAACAAAGCTGAATCCGGGTTTTCTCCTCACAAAGTGTGCTTCACATCAACCTTACAATGCTTTCAGTTGTGCATTGAGAAAATCTCATGAATTTGATGTTGTCATTCTTGGGAAGATGCTTCCTATGCGTTGTATTGTGAGGTTGGTGTGAGGAGTGCTCTGTGAGCTGGGAATAAATCTTTGCCAGATGTGTTTTGTTTGAAGGAAAAAATAGGGAAAAGGGAGAGGTGGGAAACCCTTTACAAACCTTGTATAGGTTTCAATCCTTTCCCTACCTTTTCCTTCAAACGAAACTTATTAGGTTTCTTGATTGAGTCACATCTGGCCAATGGGAAGTTGTGATGAGTTTGGCAACTAATTAGGGTATGTTTGGTACTGATGGAGGAAGATTTGACCCAACCCCTTGAGACAATGACACGTGGACCTAACTCAACACGAGCAACAGCTTAGCACCGCAGCCTGGTTGTGACTAAGTAACGGGCCTGCAGGACAGCTCGCTACGTCATAGCTCGCTATAGGGGGAGCCCGCTACCGTGCGAGCTCAAGCTCCCTCGAGCTACCGAAAGGGAATACTCCAAGACTATCCCAACCCGTGAGATAGGGTAACCAGCTCACTCCAACACTTAAGCAAAAAAAAAAAAAAA
>NW_010729161.1:902075-917447 GCF_000365185.1 Nelumbo nucifera
TCTCGCTCATGTGTGAGCAGATGTCTGCTTAAATGACCCGTACCACCCTTGCTACAATAACTAAAGTCTTTCCTACATTTTTGGCAAACAACCCTTTTCCCCTTCCCCTCAATATCCTCTACTTTGAAAACTCCAAAGCGGGCTACTCAGTTTAGAAGCCCTCCTTTGTCCCCTAGTATCACTACTACCGGTGAAAGATCCACTTCCATAGACATCAAATGCATCGGCATCAGTGCTAACACTAATACTATTGTGATGCGATTGAATGTCATCCATGGTGAACATGTTGGGGAATCGGTTTTGAGAAGGGCAAGCCATTTTTTTTAATCCTAAAAAGATAAAAATTAATATAATTCGACTTACCTGGATTGCTGGTTCAAAATCCCAGCTTGATTTCAATGGTTGAAGCCTTTCAACGTCCAAGCCTCCCGAATTGAGATACTTGAGCTGGTTAAGCAAGCCTTCTTCTTGTTGAAAGTCGAAACTTCAATAAAGTTGAGACTTGAGAATTGGAGAATGCAGAATCAGACAATCAGCTAATCATAATTTCTTAGATTGCAGATAATTGAGAATGTATGAGTATGAGAGAGAGAAAATTAAGAGAATTGTTGAATTGGTGTGATGAGAATGGTGGAGGATATGACTATTTATAGAAATTGAACATAATTCAATTGCCCAAAATACCCAAAAAAATTATATGTTATTTAGTTATTGGGAGGGGTATTTTGGTCATTGTAAAGCTACTTATAGCTTTACCCAAAATGCCCCCCTAAACTAGTTGTTATATAGCTATTGGGGGACATTTATGTCATTTTTTAAACCCCCATAAGTAAACTACAGAAATACCCCCTTAATATGGTTGTTTATAATTGTTGGGGGGTATTTCTATAAACCCCCCCAAAAGCTGAAACTAACCGTTGGGCCCCTTTGGGAGGGGGGCCCAACGGCTATATTCCCGAGCGGGCTAAGCGTGGCCCGTTACGAGCTTGGCGGGATGTGTCTTGCCAGCCCGTGGTGAGCCGTGCTTTGTGCCATGCTGTGCCGGCCCATGGGCCTCGAACCCTTGACCCAACACGACACGAACCTTTGTGCCGGGCCTAGCACGACCCGCTAGCCGTCGTGCTGGCCTGGTCCAAAATTGTGCCGGGCCGCGAGCAGCCCAACCCGATTTACACCTCTATATCTGACCATATGATCCAATAAAATTTAAATTAGTATGTTTATCTTTCTATATATACATATATACTAGTGGGGGCTTGTACATCACTTCCATAAGATACTCTATGCCATCCCTGCCCAAACCTTAGTGGTAGGGCGGGTTCGGGGCAAAGCACCCATTCCCCGTCGGGGATGGGGAATCCCCAAAATTTCCCCACCCTAAGGTAATCACCTAAAAAAATCAAATTTATGGATATTTTACAAATAGGATTATGGAAATTTGGGGGTATTTTAGGAATTGGATTGTGACAATTTGGGGGTATTTTATAAATGAAATTATGGGATCCTAGGATTATAAGAATATGAGGAAAACTTAGAGATAATTTAAAAATTAATATTAAATCTACGGATATTTTACTAATTTACCATTGGGTCTGAGGAATTATATGCAAACCCCATCCCTAATTTGGGGCAAAAATATTTTCCTTGTCGCCACCTTATCTCTGTCCCATCCTCATTTAAGATTAGAGAAAATTTGCCCCATTCAAAGCGAAGCAGGGTAGGTTCCCAGTTTTATAGGGAAAATTTTAATTGCTATTGATTAGTAGCAATGTATAATTATTTACAATAACAATAAATTAATGTAAATTATTTACTTTTTAAGCCTAAATTATTTACTATTAATCAAAGTAAATGTAATTATAGTGAAAATAATGTAATTATGGTAAATTGCATCATTTTTAATTAAAAGTAAATCATTTTTTGTTAATTAATGTAAAACCAGSTATGATCGAAGTCAACAAAGTGGTCTAGATCAGTATGGATAGACTTAATAATTTTCTTAAATTTATTTAATAATTATTTATTGAAATAATAATAATAGATTGTTATTTAAATAATTATGAAACTATTTCTGATAGATTAATTTCCTAATTCAATTTTCCTAAACTTTTTAATAATTATTTAGTTGGATAATAGTAGTAACAATGGATTATTATTTAAATAGTTTTAGAGAATATTTTTTTATATATTAATTTTATTTTTTTAATTACTTATTTAAAAATTAATCATGGATTATTAGTTATAGAGTTTCCCTAAATTATTTGATAATTGTTAACTATAACTTTTGGTTTTATAGAAATTAGTAAATTATGCTAATTAGTAATATCTGTTATTAATAAATTATTATTGTAAAAATTATGAAAACTTATTAAATTACAATGATTAAGTAAATTATTCTAAATATTGAAATTTTGAACAATTATTAATAACCAAAAAATTATTAAGCAATGGATTGTTTATTAATTTTTTCTAGATTATTAAATTATTTAATTTTTGTTAAATAATGTATTGTTTCTGAAATAATTATTTCATAATTTTTGGTACAATATTTTCAAGAAAATTTTAATAATTTTCATAACTAATGGATTATTTAACAATAGATTATTATTCAAGAATAGATTATTTAACAATAATGGAAGATGCCATGAATATATAGGAAACATCAAATGCCATGTAGATAGGGGTTTCCAAATAAAATATGTAGGTATATGGTTGTTTATTAATTGGATTGTTCATTAACTAGTATTGTTACAAACCAGGATCAAAATATCGATACAGATATGATCCTTGGGCTCAGTTTGGAAGGAGTACAAATGCAAATATGTACAATACAAATACATATAAAATAATACAAAATATAAAGTTTTGCACTCTATGTATTTGTATTTGTACTCCTTCCAAATGGAGCCTTGGTTAGAAAACTAAGAACTCATTACAACCATCCTCAGCAGGGACAGGCCTGATCGTCCATTAACTTGTACTGTAAATTGCTTTGTCATGAAGATTCTGTTAGTTTGCAATGCAAATTTCATTTGCAATGGTGCAAATGCACTGAATGAAATTTCTCATTTATTTTTGTTTGAGATTTATTGTTGTTTTGTTTGCTTGTGAATAGTAAAAAATGGAAAGTAGAATGATATGGCCCCTACCTTATATAAAAGAGACTAAAGGAATGAGGAAGATTTCTGTCCAAGAAGAGTGAAGGAAGTGAAGTTGGTGCAATCCCCATTTCACTTATATTAGGTAATAAGATACAGATTTTGCACCAAGTAGGGATGCAAATCATGGTTACAAACATATGCAAATCCTAACCATGTGAAAAAATTTGTATCTAGTTTAGATTTTCGCCACGGAGACTGAGATGAAGGCTAAAAAACATAAAGATGAGTTCATGATTGTAAGAACATAGCTTATCCATTAAAAAAATAACCATAGCAGTAGGAATAGCCCAACATGAAGTTGTATGTTCATCTGTATCATACAAATTAGAAGCCCAAGCCCACTCTATGGAACGATCCTGGGCTTGGGTTCTAGGATTTAAATTTTGTAAACAATGCTTCATGCACCAGTTATTAAAAAATGGGAACAAACTTTAGCAGTTTAGCAGCTTCTAGAAAATCATATAACAACGTCAAAGACATAGTGTGACTCAATCAGCACAATTAGGGTGCTGCTCTCACTTTGAATGCGTTGGATTCATGGATTGAATAAATGCGCTCTCAGATTTTGAGAATATATATTCAACTGGAACTCTACCAAAAGTTTCAGAGCTAAGGAAAAATTTTCTCCTCCTACCTTTTCACTTGGTAGATAAAGACAACAGAAGTAATAATAGACGTCAAGTTTCTCTCTATTTCCGTCTTGTTCATGGCCCAATCCACCTACATCCCTTATCAAGTTTCTCTCCCAACATACCCACTAGAGGACTGACTCCTCATGCCTTCCCAAGTCTAGAGGGTTATGGATTCATTATATATACTTGGTGGGAGAATTAGCGATTCACCGTTTTTCCATGGTCTTCTTTTCATTGTAATTCTCTAGTCTTCCACTAAAGAGTCCAAAGAAACAACATAAACGAGATGACAAAGAAAGAAGAAACCAAAGGTTGACCTTATGTATGTGTAATAAAAAGAGTATAATCCTAATCATTAATTTGACTAGGAGTTCTACTTTGTTTCGGTGACACAGCTCATTAGATTTTAAGAGTCCTACTACGATAAGGTTATTTTATAACTCTCCCTCACTCCCAAGTGAATTGGCCTCACATTAATTGTAGGCTAGGATAGGCCTGTATGGGAACCTTTGGACCAATCCTAGATATTGTGGGCTGGGCTGGCTAGGAACGACACCCTTAAGGCCCTAATCCAAATCGAACAGAGCTGATCATGTCATGAGTCATTCTGGCTCGTTTGGGAGGGCTGAAGTGGATTTAGCTGCTTTGAAGTGTTTCGGGTGAGCCACTCAATGAGGCTGAAGTAGCCAGCCCCCTCTAAGAATTAATATAATCACTAAAATCAATATCTACCAATTTGACCCTGAGCAGCTTATAGGTACGTAGCTTTCTTTATAACAATTTTATGTTCAATTTCTTTGTTACGTTTTTTCTTCCTTCAATCTACATTTTTTTTTTCTATTCTCGTTGGTTGTGCTGTATATCGATCATCGCTAATTATGTTCTAAAATTTGAAAAGTCTTGATATGGGTATGGTTCATTTATGTTTATGGGATGTTCCGTTGGGGTTGAACCTTCTAATCCTATTTAATTTTGTTCTGAAATTTGAAAATCGTGATGTGGGTATTGTTTAAAAGTAGGTAAAAACCAAAACGAAAAAGAAAATCAAGATTGGACCAGCCTTGGTTTGGATGGCTAATTCTATGTTCATGGGATGCTCCGGTTCCTGTTTAATAGTTTTTAATCTTTGAACCTTTGAGCGTGATGGGTCCTTTTTTTGTGTTCTTGTTTGGTGAAGGCAGTATAACAATGTTGAATTGACACAAATTGCATTTCTTAAGGTGAAAAGGTTAAGCCTCTTCTTTTGTGAGGTGAGAGAAGGTTGTTCAGACAGGAGAGAGAGAGAGAGAGAGAGAGAGAGAGAGAGGAAGTAGAGGGTAGAGGGCGGACGCAAGTGGGACGTGAGAAAGGCGGACCAGAGGAGGAAGGAGAGGATTAGGGCAGAGAAAATCTAACGTGTACTCATTTCATTGGCCCCACAGCCCGCTTAACAGCGTGAGATGCTCAACTAATCCGAATTCCATCACTGCTTTGTGTGACCATTTTGTCCTTCTCCATCGATTCAATTAATGGGAGAGAGTAAGGGTAAAATGTTGGAATCAGAAAGTTTAGGGCTCTTTGAAAAGCATATGAAAGTATCAAAGGCTAAGGTAACACTACATAAAGTAGAAGGTGGTAAAATGTAAAGTTATCCAGAAGGTCAGGAATTTGATAGAGTTGCTCTGCTTAGAATAAATCTCACTGTCCACCCGACCTTTAGCTTCCTACGTTCCCATGAAAATATATTATGCTCATCTCAGTTTGAAAAGCTTTGTTATGGTTCAGTTCACTGGTTTCATAGCGCAAGGCTACAACCAAAAATCATAAACCATGGCATTAGATCTATTGTAGTGGCCGCACCAAGAAATCACTTCACCAAAAAATGGCATTTCTTCTCTCTCTCTCTTGGGATTTAGAGTTTATTTGTTTTTGTGATTCGTGGGGATGTGTTACCCCAAGGATTGTGTAGCACCTTCGGTTTTCATAAAAAAAAAGTGGGGTGATGACAACACTACAACCAAGTGTGGTTTGGTTATAGTTTAAGCATGGAACTAGCCTACAATAGTCAAAATTCTCCATCTTTCCTAAGGGTGCAATTCGGGTGGGTTGGGTTGGATTTATGGTCAACCTAGGCCCACTCCTAAGATTTTGGCCTAAGGCCGAGGCTGGACTGAGTTGGAGGTCAATCCCGATCTTCCCAACCCAAGCCCAATCCACATAGTAATTTGATGTGCTTTGGTTGAGCTCGGGCTCAGGCTGGTCTCAGGTTGATTAATGAATTCGCTCTAAAAGTATACATGTATTTATACATTTATGCAAATATATAGGGAAAATTTCTTAAAGTACTCCCAAGTTTTCTAACAATTGACATCGCCATTAAGTACAAATGGAAAAAATGAAATGTCAAATTTGTCCTCCACCATTCATAAAAATTTCCAAAAGAAAGCATGAATTCCGGAGTGGGTGGTGGTTTCATAGGAAATGATTTGTGGTCGAGTTTTCCACCCAAGGTCTTGTCAAAATGGAGCAACATTGTCTCTTAGCGGTACCGATATCTTCTCTTAATATTACAAGTAAAAGGATAATTGAGCTTATTAGTTGAACACTTTTGTTCACAAAAAAAAGAACTCTTTTGTTGACCATCGTCAGCATATATGTCATCCTTGTCTACCTCATTCAAACATCGTCCCGTACGGGCTGGGTATCCTAAAAATTTAGAAGCAGTGAGGAAAGAAAACCAGAGTGTTCACTTCCAATCATGCGCTCTYCTTTGTCCAAAATTAGAAATCCAAATATCAGTTTTGCCCGTCAATCCCCAACCACAAAATATAAGATGTATGAAAGTCATAACGCACAGAACCGAACCGAGTATCACAAACTTTTTGGACTTTCCAAGCCACATAGCTAGATGGACTAGCATGAAATGAAAATAACAAGATCACAATCATAGAACTCTCACCATCGATATCGGAAGATCTTCGAATTCCAAATTTAAATCACGATCCAAAAAAGTAAAAGAAAATGACATGAAAAAATCATCAAAATAAAATGCGCTACAAGGGAAGGTCCATATGCAGAGAGTGAATGTCTTACTGATATCGTCGATCAAGAAAAGCTTTATTAAGTAATCATAGAGTTACAATGGCGGGTTAGATCTCTAATCGTAGAGTTAAGAATCATCATAAGAGATTCATTTTGTTTATAAATGTGGCGACGTTAACAGTATAGTCTCAAGATGGTATAATGAGAACAGTTTTGTGAGATGGAATTTACTGGAGATTTAGTCATCTGCTTAATGGGTGCCATGAGAATGGGTTGAATGGTATCAAATGCAAGCAATGGAGGATGTGGACTGGTAGAAAGAACGATTAACGTCTCCCCATCTGTGGATGCAGTTGAGGCACTACAAAATGTCTACACAGGTAATGCAAACATGCCACGACTACCACTAGGGCAGCAAAGCAGTCAAAGTGGGGTACTTTTTGGGCTCATATGTAGTAATAGTTTCTATAGCTGGAAAGCAGCTTAAATATAGAAGCCTTGGTGATTAGGTGGCAATACAAGGGAAAGGGGAAATCGACAGCAACCGATGGAGAGAGGGAGTTCAATTTCATGGTAACTTCTACCTCTTGCGATGATCGAACAGACCCGAGCCTCTCCTCCTCATCTAATGATCTCTTCTTCAAAGGAAAGCTCGTGCCACTCAATTTCTGTGTCTTCAATCCTTCTAAGCCAAACTCCATCCCTTGTCTCATTACAAAGATGGACCAAGACTTCACTTCTGTATGGAGGCTTTATTTACCCTCAAATTCTGTGTCTTCATGTTTTTATGTTGTATCGGTACCCTTTTTTTTTACCTCCTCTTCTGATATGAGACTTTATGAGACTTCACTTCAGTGTTAACCATCAACAAATAGGGATCAAATCAATGAGAGATAAAAGAAATAAGATATTGCAGTTAAACTAGAAACTAGTGGGCTTACAATTTACACAAGATGATGACCACCCACTCTAGAATTCATGCTTTGACGGAGACGTAGATGGAAATGGAGATGAAGACGAAGACAAGTGGACTTAGAAATTGGTTTTCCTTGTCATTTATAGTATGCCACAAGGGTATTTTAGGAATTTTAAAAATATATCAGTCATGTGATGTTACATGTGAATGGAGTGTGATGGACAATTAACAGTAAATGAGGTTTTAGACAATTGTCAGAAAACTTAAAAGTACTTTAAGACTATGTAAACAGTAAGGGTAGAGTTAGTCAATTTCCTAAATCATTGGGATACTTTAAGAAATTTGTCCATACGTATGTATATGTATGTATATACGTATGTATACATGTAAATACATATCTATATATGTATATATGAATGTGTATAATCATGTCGGGCTTGGCTTGGGTTGGGACAAAGTTAGGGATAGGCCTCGGCCCAAATTGAAAAATAAAAAAGCTCGATTTCTTGGGCCCAAGTCCAACCTCAGGACCAAAAATCCAAGCCCAACACGTATAAAATTTTGGGTCGAATTGGTTTGGCCTCAAGCTGAGCCTGCCCAAATTGCACCCCTAATCTTTTACTCGTTCCCAAAGCTTGGATTCCTCCAAATCCATCTCTCTCTTCGAGCAATCCAACGCTTAGCTTGTCAAGTTATCGACATCCTGGAACCTCAATCTTGATACATGTTCCCTCTCTTCTTCAAAGCTTGTTCCTCTTCGGTTATGTTCAGTCAAGGGCCCAACTTCATGCCCACTGTGTGAAATGAAATTTGGACTCAATTCAAATCTATTTTTGACGATTGAGTTAATAGATATGTATATGAAAAACATGTTGATTTGTGTCAGCCTATCACCACTAGTTTTCAGAAAAGAATTGGGATTTTCTCCTCACAAAGCGCATCTAGCACCAGCCTCACAGCCACATCCCACCCCATATTGAGGACATCTCCCCATGAATAAATAACAATACAAGTATTGGAGATGTTTTCGATGTGCGGCCAAGACATGCTGTAAGATTGGTGTGAGGCGCACTCTATGAGGAGAAGAATCGGACTCTTCAAACAAAGTAAAAGGGAAAACATATTCAGTTGTTATTGGAGGTCATCTGGTCATGCAACAACCATGATCATTACAGATGTGAGTTCCCATTTGGGAGGGCTTTCACACAACTTCTCACTTTACATGATTTAACTTAATATCACTATATATTTATAATGACAACTGTGTGACATCTCATAAAAGTAGTTAGTTTTTTTTTTTTTTTTTTAATTTCAAGTGCCATGTCACCAGGGAAATTCAGGATTACTAAAGCGATTCGAGAAACGTCAATTTGACATTTAAGAAACCCCTACCCCTCATTTCCCAAATTCAAAAGTTAATCATTACAAAAATGGTTTTTTTTTAGAAACAAAATTGCCAAATGCAATTTTCTTGCCAATTCCATTTACTTGCTGATGTGCATATGACACATCAGTAGAAATAAAATGCTTGTGAAACGCACTGGTGCCAAACGCCCACTATGTTTGATGAAAAATCTGGAAAGTCCTAATATGCTTTCATTCAGCCACGGAATCAACTTTTTGGTGAAGTTAATTTTAGAAGCTTCTTCAACGTGTCTTAAAGAAAGCAACTCAATCAAAACTCAAGCCCTTCCAGATGGGCTAAAATAGAGCAGCTTTCGGCTTTCCAAAGTAAATCCTATTCCTATATTGACAGCTTAAATCAACCATCAATCATTCATTTGAACTTTAAAGGGCTGATAGCTTAAGCCTCATTGAGTGGCTCACCCGAAGCACTTCAAAGCAGCTAAATCCACTTCATCCCTCCCAAAATGACTCATGATCAGTTCTGTTCAAGTTGGATTAGGGCCTTAGGGGTGTTGTTCCTAGCCAGCCCAATACACAATATCTAGGATTGGTCCAAGGATTCACATATAGGCCCATCCCATCCCACAATATCTCGGGAATGCAAAGGTTTTGGCATTTTGGGTTTGTCATTTTATCGGGTAGAATAATGAGTTTTAGACCGGCTCAAGTCTGGTTCTAACATTAAAGTGTCGGGCCAGGTGCCAAAGGTCGCCACCCAGTTTTTATTTTTATTTTTTTTAATTTAGTTTTGCATCGGTGTTCTTTTTGGGAATGCCACCTTAGTTCTCTCTAAGGTGGCAGTCTTAAAGAGCGCCAGCTCTAAATTGCCACCTTAGAATGTTTTGCTTGTAGTGTGGAGAGAATAAAGGGGATTTAGAGATAGAAGTGAAGAGAGGATAAAACATATATTTAGATAATTATGGAGAATAGTTAGGTTGTTTTAGAAAGTGAGAGATGTGAGTTGTGGGGGGAGAGAGAGAACCCAATGGAAAGGCAGAGGAATGAAGAGAGAAGGTGCTGAGATGGCAAATTGGGAGTGGTGGGAAGGGGGAGAGGAGAGAGAGTCAAGGGAGATTGTAGGGTTGGGGTTATGGAGCAAGGAGAAGCAAGGTGACGTGGACCGTCTTGCTAGATTACCCTTGCTTCTCCTTGCTAGATTACCCCACATCACCTTGCTTCTCCTTGTTCCATTACCCCAACCTTGCATTCTCCCTTGACTCTCTCTCCTCTCCCCCTTCCCACCACTCCCAATTTGCCATCTCAGCATCTTCTCTCTTCATTCCTCTCCCTTCGATCCCATTGGGTTCTCTTTCTCCCCCCACTTTCTATAACAACCTAACTTCTCTCCTTAATTAGCTCAATATATGTTTCATCATCTCCTTCACTTCTATCTCTAATTGCCCTCTATTCTCTCCACTTTATTAGCATCTTCCATTATTGATAAATAATAAATTCTTAAATAGTAATCTATTGATAAATAACCCATTAGTTATGAAAATTATTAAAAATTTCTAGAAAATACTCTACCAAAAATTATGATATAATTATTTCAGAATTAATCCATTATTTAACAAATTTTAAATGATTTAATAATCTACCAAAAATTAATAAGTAATCCATTATTTAATAATTTTTGGTTATTAATAAATGTTCAAAATTTTCAATGTTTAGTGTAATTTACATTAATCATTGTAATCTAATAAATTTTCATTAAAATTTTAAATAATAATTATTGAAAAAATATTACTAATTAGCACAGTTTACTAATTTATATAAAATCAATAATTATAGTTAACAATTAGCAAATAATTTAGGGAAACTCTTTAACTAGTAATCAATGGTTACTTTTGAAATAAGTAATTAAAAAATTAAGAAATTAATCTATGAAAAATATTCTCCAAAACTATTTAAATAACAATCCACTATTATTATTCAACTAAAGAATTATTAAAAAATTTAGGAAAAATAAATTAGGAAATTAATCTATCAGAAATTGTTTCATAATTATTTAAATAACAATCCATTATTATTACTTCAATAAATAATTATTAAATAATTTAGGAAAATTATTAAGTCTATCCACACCAATCTAGACAACTTGGTTGACTTCGATCATACTTGGTTTTACATTAATTAACAACAAATGGTTTACTTTTAATTAAAAATAACATAATTTACCATACTTATATTAATTTACTATAATTACATTTACTTTGATTAATTGCAAATAATTTAGGCTTAATAAGTAAATAATTTACATTAATTTATTGCTATTGTAAATAGTTAATTTACTATACATTACTACTAATTAATAGAAATTTCAATATTTTTTTTGGAAATGATCATAAAATATTGTAATTTATTATTATTTAATTTATTGTTAATTAATTAGTGATAGAAAATTATTAGAATTGTAGGGATGACAATTTTCCCTGTAAAACTGGAGCCCTACCCTGCCCCACCCCGAACAGGGCAAGTTTCCTCAAATCTTAAACAGGGATAGGGAAGAGACGGGGTGGGGACAAGGAAAATATTATTGCCCCAAATGAGGGATGATGTTTGCATATAATTCCCCGAACCTGATGGTAAATTAGTAAAATATCTGTAGATTTAAAATACCCCCAAATTATCATAATCCAATTTTTAAAATACCCCCAAATTTCCATAATCATATTTGTAAAATATTCATAAATTTGATTTTTTTAGATGATTGCCTTAGGGTGGGAAAAATTTGGAGATTCCCCACCCCCAACGGGGAATGGGTGCCTTGCCCTGATCCCGCCCTGCCACTGGGGTCGGGGTGGGGATGGCACAGGCTATCTTAACTTACGGGGGCGAGGAACAATGAGGGGTTCCCCATCTCATGCATCACATGTGCCCCACTAGTATATTAATAAAGTTGGTCAGGTCTAATTAAGAGTAACCAAAATTTAACTTAAATATTAATCCACCCCTAAATCAATCTGAATTATATCCACAAAACAATTTGCCACACATACAGAGCATAGGAGAGAAAATTGGATTGGACCACGACAAAATTAAATAGACCAACGTACTCAGGTTAAAAATATTTTGGGGTTGAGTGAAGTTAAAAATTTGGCTTGGATTAGCATTTGAAAATGCCAAACTAATTTAAACTCAAGTTGGGTAAGAGTTGCCCGGGCAACCTGATTCAACCGGAACACAATATTTAATATCTATGGTTATATACGCTAGAATTGTGATATATGTTTTTCTTTTCTTTTTATATGTATTTGTGTATTTGTCCTTCTGTATATTCTTACGAGTTTTGTGCACATTCATCCTAGAATAAGGGCCTGTTTAGCAGAGATTAACTTTGGTTCTTGAAGAATCTCTTGGACGAGGTTTGCACAATGGCTGTATAATGACCAAATTTTGGCTCTCCAGACGTTTTTACCAACTCGGCATCTCACCAAATGTGGAGGCATAGGATCAAACTTACATAACTACAAGCTCTCTGCGATAAGATCAGTGGACCTCACTTGCATCATTTTTTTTTCTGTCTTTCCAAGTTTAGACACTGTAGATCATACTTAAGGGTGCAAATCTGATGCCAAATTTGAAGAATTTATACTTCATTGGGCTAGAACCGTTCAAATTTTAACAAATTCTCAACCCGAGCCCACCCAATAAATTGCACCGTTAATCAAACTCAGCCCAATCAAATTTAACATATTAATCCCAAGTTGTGGAGAAATTAGCATTGCCGGAACTCTGTTATTTCTGGGCTTGTGTTGCTCCTAAACCCTATACGATTTTACCTTATCAGCTATCTAAAATAAAATTAATTAAATCAATGGACCAGATATTGGCCTAATCCAACCCAATCTAATATAAATTTATTACAGACAGACTACATCCAATCCAATCTAATAAATATTTCGGATCGAATTGGTCCAATCCAATATATCTGATTGATCCATTCAATTCATCTAAATTGATTTTGTATTGGACGGGTCCAATCCAAAACTAGTCCATTGACACCCTTATATTCAACTGGAATTCTGCCGAAAGTTTCACAGCTACCAATATAAGGAATATCTTTCTCCTCCTGCCTTTTGACTTGGTAGATAAAGACAACAGAAGTAATAATAGACGTCACGTTTCTCTGTATTTCCCTCTGGTTCATGACTCAATCCACCTAAAATCTTACTACATCCTTCAGTAAAAAGGGGAAAAATAATCTCTTCTTTTACATAAAAACCATGCTTAATTATCATGAACACCTCGTTATTTTGCAAGGATGTTATTTATTTAGGTACATAAGGCTTTGTTTGCTTGCAGTGCAATTTTATTTGCACTAGTACAAAATGCATGTGTAAATGTAAAAAATGCAAATTCTTGTTTAATTTTGTTTTGAATTTTACTTTATTTTGCTTCATATCTATTTATTTCATTTGTAGTGCAATCAAACTAAATAAGTTAAAATTTGAAACAAAAATTAGGTCAGAATTTATACTCAGATCATTTGTACTGCCATGGTTTTGCATCAGTGCAAATTTGTTTACATTGCAACCAAACACAGCCTAAATATGAATTTGCATCAGTGCAAATTTATTTGCATTGCAATCAAACAACATAAATACGGATTTGCATCAGTGCAAATTTATTTGCATTGCAACCAAACACTGCCCAAATGTATTTGCAGTTACTTAAGTGCAACCATTTGCATCATTTGCACTTAAGTAAGTACAAATAATGCACTAGTACAAATGCATTTGCATTGCATCATTTGCACTTAAGTAAGTGAAGCAAATTCCCCAAAGACCATTTTGTTTGCACTTAAGTAAGTGGAAGCAAATTCCCAAAAGACCCTTTTGCATTGCAATGATGCATTGTGATGCATTTCCATTGCATCATTTGGCCAATTATCTGCTTATACGGATAAGTAATGTATGGAGAAGGGTAAAATTTACTCAAGAAAGTGGTCTAAAAATTTATGGAGAGAAATCTTATTTTCTGTGGACCATACACTTCCTAGCAAAACCTTGTATTTTGTATTATTTAATATATATTTATATTATACATATTTGTATTTGTACTCTTTCCAAACTGAGCCTAAATGGGAAGTTAATGAACCCTGTGTTCAAAATGGTTAATTGCAATAGTATACTATCAAAAAAAATTGCAATGGGGCTGTTGCTAGCTTGGGTTTGTTGGGTAAGTCTATGATTGTGGCAATGATGGCTTTGGAGATGTCCGAGAAGTTGATAATGATGATCTTCTTGACAACACCACCCCTCTTTTGCAATGATCGGGAAAAACAAGATTCCCCTACTCACCGACTCTTCTTCTTCTTCTTCACTATGGTGAACAAAGGAGTCGACGAACAAGATCATCAGCACTGCTCTTACCACCTCTGCTGGCAAAGATGCCCTTGTAAAAATGAAAACAAAACATTTGAGGGAATATTTTCTCTCTTAAGTGTGCCCCTTTTAAAAATAAATAAAAAAATGATACTTCTACCCAGACCTTGTTTTTTCATCTTCACGCCGATGACTAGATATTCAGCCCATTTGAAGTTTTTGTAATTGTTGCTACCCAGATTGGTCAAGGGCAACAAGGTAAAAACACTCCCGAGCTTTGAAGGCTGGCCGAAGGCTTTGAGGGGTTCAAAGGAGGTTCGCCGAGGCCAAGAGACGTAGGCCAAGGTGGGTCGTCTTTGAATACTGTAGAAGCCGAGGGCTGGTGGTTAAGTGGTGAAGTCCCTGGTAGTTTGAGGTCTTGCAAGACAGTAAATGTTAGAGGCCCCGAGTGAGAACCCGAGGCAAAGGCTCCGACAATCAAGTTAGTATGGGGGTTGAAGAAGAGAGGGATCTAGTGCAGATGAGGGCTCTGAAGAGGGTGCTCGTACGCACTAGGCTCCCAAGAGGAAAGGTCCTTCACTTAAGCTTTTAGTTAGAGCTGGCGTTTGGGAATCCTCTACCTGGAGGGGGGTACCCCATATTTATACTTGAACTGCCTGGAGGTTGGTGGATATGGACGCCCCTGATGAGCTCCATACGAGGGCAATCAGCGGGAGAATCAAGGATGCTAGGGCGCTCCGCCATTGGCTCCGTACGAGGGGAGTAGGATAGCCCCCGCCGTGCTGGACTGGGACCCTGGCTGGCGTCCGTGGGCTGGGCCCTCCAGCCCGTAATGGGCTGGGCTAGGTTACCCCACATCACTTGCCCCCCACTCCCGAGGCCGAGGTGGAGACTTCGGCTTCGGCCAA
>NW_010729161.1:917908-962302 GCF_000365185.1 Nelumbo nucifera
AGGTTAAAGGGCCTAAACTGGTGGGTCACAGTGACCGGGTCCATTGGTTCACCCTGGATGTAGTTCTGTCTTCCGAGGGCGCGCGCCTGGGGATACGACACAGTTAGGATGTCGATGCAGAGGTCCCCGCGGCCGTTGGATCTGTCATGATCTGAGCCATTGCTTGGGCATCATTTTGTCTTCCGAGGTTGGGCACCGAGTGGCGTGCTGTGGTTGGGTTGTGGAAGTGGAGGTTTCTTGGCTGTTGGATTCGGCGAGATTTGGGTTGTTCATTCTTCTTTAAATAGGGGCCTTAGTGCTGATTTTTCTTTGTCATTTGTCTCTAGGCAACCTCGCATTCGAGTGAACCACTACTCCTAGACCTTTGATTTTCCAACACACCTCGTCTTCCTCCTTCCCTTCATCTTTAGGTAATTCTTTTCACCATGTCTCATTTTGATTTTGGCTCGGAGTGCTATGAGCTTCCGATTGGCTCGTAAGGGAGTTCTCCTTCGACTTCATCCCCTTCTTCCCCAGGTTCCCCCAGTAGCCGTCCCTCCTTGGCGGGAGGTAATGGTGCTAAAGGAGAGGATAGCCTCTGGGGGTGCCGATGGCAGCCACCGAGGCAGTGACCCTCCCTATGAGAGCACCTCATCAATGATGCCGAGGGAGCCAGAGGGGTCCCCCCAAGCCGAGGAGGAGGAGACCCCAGATCTCGCCCCAGGGATGGTGACCAAAAGTGTTGCCCAAGGGGCGGCCAAGGCTGGTCTTCCGTGTTTGGAGTTCGATAGTTCTTTGGACGTGAAACAGATCAAGTCCCTGGATAGGCAGTACTTCATACCTTGGACATACACCATTAGGGTGCCTGATGTAGGTGACCGGTCGTGGATTCCCGAGGAGGGGGAGATATGCGTCTACCAACATTTCCTCCAGTTCRGCCTTAGATTCCCCTTTCACCCTCTGATCAATGAGTTGTTGAGGTGGTATGGGATCACCCTCAGCCAATTAGTACGCAACGCTCTTAGGACCATGGTCACCAAGCTGGTGGTGGCTCGGCTTCAGGGGTGGAGCTGATGCTGAAGCTTTTCCGAGCTATGTTCGTGCCGAGGAAGCATACTTCCGAGGCTGGTATGTACTATTTCTATCTCGTAGGACTAAGCCTGTAAACAACCCTTTGTCCGTTCACAATTGGAAGAGTAAGTTCTTCCTACCTTGCCCCGAGGGTTGGTCTTTCAAGTCGGGATGGGGAGGGGCTTGTCTGACGGTGGAGAAGAGTGCCCCCCTGCTTCGGGATGAGGAGGTTGCTGATCTAGCTCACCTATTTGTGCTGGGGAGAGTTCGAGCCCAGCCCTTGGTATAGGAGGAGCTCCCACTGGTGTTCATGGGGTTCAGCCCTACTCCCCTCGGTAGGAGAGGTGTTGTTATTTTTTTAACACGTTCCCTTTGTCTTCGGCTTACTAATTTGACGCCTTCTCATTTATTTGCAGAGATACCCATGGACGCCAAGAAGCTCTTGGTAGAGAAGGCAYGGGCCAAGCAGAGGGCTCAGGCTCAAAAGAAGGCTGGAGAGCAAACTTTGAAGGGCCTGGCCGAGGGCAAACCTGTAAGGAACGACCAGGTTCCTACCCCTCCACCGAGGGGAAATGCACAACAAGCCCCTGTCAACCGAGGGGACAAGGGCAAGAGGCCAGTGGCCGAAGACGACAGGAAGCCGGCAGGCGAAGGCRACAAGAGGTCGACAAATCACATGAAGGGGTCAAAGCCGGTCAGACGAGGCCAGTTGAGGTTGGGAAGAAGAGGCCAGCTGAGGGGACACCAAAGGGACAACCGCCAATGAAGGTGGCTCATCAAGAGTGCCCTGCCGGGGGTGCTACGTTGAAGAAGCCCCCTACAAAGGAGCACCCCGGGGGGACCACATTTGCCCCCCCCTTCCTTGCAAGGGGCTACCGAAGAGGCCGAGAAGCCCACGAAAGTTTTTTGCCTCCAGTGGCCCATCCACGAGGGTGATTCTATTACAAAGAAGGGGGTTGGTAAGGCCGAGCGGGGAGATTCTGCCGAGAGATCGCTTTGAGATGATGCAGAGCACCCCCTAATCCGTTTACAACGAGGGGCTTTACCATGTGGCCGAGGTACATTCCTTACCCTTTACTCTTCATGATCCCCCTCTTTTTTTTTGTTGTGGCATTACTGATGGCACTTGATGCAGGTTTGGCGCCACTTCATCGACCTAGGTGATCGAGTGGGCCTCACCTTGGAGTGCTTAAAGAAGATTAATGAGAAGCTCCAGGTGAAAGCTTCCATTGCCAAGAGTAGCCAGGACAAGTTCAGGGCTGCCCACAAGGACGAGCAGTAGCTCTTGGTGACCTCGGAGGATGACCTGAAGGCTGCGAAGGCTCACCTCGACAAGCTGCAGGAGGTGCTGAAGACATCCGAGGAGAGGGCTCGTCTCGATAGCCTCTCCATAGAGTCCAGCCGGAGGGTGAGGCAGGCCGAGGAACGAGCAGTCGAGGTGAACAAGTGGGCGGATGAGGCTGAGAGGCGTGCGTCTGAGGCCGAGAGGCGGGTGGCTAAAGTGGTGGAGGCTTTCAAGCAGTTTGCCGAGTACCTGCATGCCCTCACCGAGTATGCTTCTACAAGCTACCTAGACGGGATCGAAGACACCAAGAGGGCCRTCCAGCCAATGATGCCCGAGTTCGATGTTGACGAGCTAAAGGTGATCCCCGACTCTCCTTCAGCTTTGGTTGCGATTATTGATGAAGCTGCCGAAGGCGTTGAGGTCTCTACTCCCCCTCCTCTAGCCGATGACAACATTTAGTGGCTCTTATGGCCTTCTTTGCTTCTTTTCTCTCTTTTCTTTTTTGTGATTGTAAATGTGTTCAGCCTAAAAGGCTGTAAAACTTTTTTGTAAAGGATCAATACTCAAAGTTAATGAAAAAATCATGCATGCTTTCTTTTTGTACATTATACTCCTTCTATTTTGTGCATTGTGTTCTCCCTTTCTTCTTTTTTCTTTTTCTTTTACCGAGGGCTCCCTGCCCCTTCCAATGATGAGACCATAGTGCACACACGAAAAGTAGCTCGTATTAGCTCATTACACGCATGCCTTAGGTTGGTAGGAAGGGGAGGCTGAGGTAGAGCTACGCAACCAAAGTGCGGCTTTACCTGGCCTAGTTCCTTCTAAGTGTCCACTTAGGCAAGGCCGAGGTGGCTTATTGAAACGTGGGGAAGAGGCCAAGGCAGAGCTGAGGCTCGCCTGGCTCTCTCTTCTCCAAGTGGTTTCTTCGACGAGGTCGAGGTGACTCTCTGAATAGGTTTGGGTCTCGGGCCGAGGCAAACCATCGAGTTGGTCGGAGTTGCCGTCTTTAGCTAATGGCGCTAAGTGTAGAAGACCAAGAGGCCAACTACCACCGAGGCGGGTGGTGAGGCGTGCGAGGCCTTGGCTATCTTGGTATAGTCTAGCGAGGCATTTAGTTAGGGTGTTAACTATTACTAGTATGCCCTGGTGACGGTCTGGCAAGAGGGCGCAACCCTCGGGAGAGGCCATGCGCCTCAGCCAGTAGCGAAGAGGAACTTTGCTTCATTTATTCATTATTTCATCAAAAAATTACATTCATCTATAATACATCCGAAGGTTCTCCAAGGTCCACGTCCGCGAGACAGGTCTTCCATCTAAAATTTCTAAACGAAAGGTGTCGGGGCCGACGACTTACTTGGTCTTGTAGGGGCCTTCCTAGTTGGGACCCTGCTTTCCAACTCTAGGTTTGGGGACCATGACCTTTCTGAGGATGAGATCTCCCTCTTGGTAATGTCTTTCTTTCACCATGGAGTTATAGTAGTGGGTCACTCATTGCTAGTAGGCGGCCACCCTAATTTACACTTGCTCTACTAGAATTACTACTTCCGTACCGTAGGTTTGGCCAAAATAGGTCTCTCCCATAGCCGTCCGAGGTGTGGTTCAATATGCCCAGAGAACGCTGTGTAGCTCGTCAGCCCACAAGCCTTTGGCTCGGCCCAACCTAGTCTTCAGTCCGTCCAGGATGGTTCTGTTTGTGACCTCGGCTAGGTTGTTCGTCTGAGGGTAGCCCACCGAAGTGTACTGCTATCTGATGCCGAGGGAGGTGCACCATTCTCGAAACTTAGCATCATCAAATTGCTTCCTGTTGTCGGTGACAAGCATGTGGGGAAGGTCAAAGCGGAAAATGGTGTTTTTCCAAAAGAAGTTATGGATTGCTCGGGCTGTAATGGTGTCTAATGGTTCGGCCTCTACCCACTTGGTGAAGTAGCCCCAACGACGACGAGGTATTTCCTACCCCCTGTTGCTTGAGGGAAAGGGTCAAGGAGGTCCATTCCCCACTTGGCGAAGGGCTAGGGACTACTGAGAGCCGAGAGGGTTGTGCTTGGTTGATGGCAAAGGTTAGCATGTCTCTGACATTGATCACACCTTCGTACCAGCTCAGCTTCATCCTTGTGAGGAGTTGGCCAAAAGTATCCCTGCCTTAGTGTTTTTTGGGCTAGGGCTCGGCCACCGAGGTAGTTACTATAAATGCCTTCATGAATTTCTCGGAGCACGTATTCACCCTCCTCTTAACGGAGGCATCAGAGGTAGGACAAGGTGAAGGATCTCCTATGCAATTTTCCCTCCAGCAAAGTGCAGTGTGCTGCCTAACGTTGGAGTCGTCTAGCTTCGGTCCTGTAGTCAGGCAGTCATCCTGTCAGTAGGAAGTCAATGATGGGGTCCATCCAAGACAGTTCGGCCTCTAGCGGGAGTACTTGGGCTTCTTCTATAGAGGGCCGAGGTAGCTTCTCTACACAGACAGTGCGGCCGAGGGCTACGTTCGAGGTACTTGCCAACTTAGAGAGGGCATCGGCTCTTGCGTTCTCGGCTCACAGTACTTGTTGCAGGGAAAAGTGTTAGAAGTGGCGGGCTAGCTCTTGAACTTTGGCAAGGTATTTGGCCATGCTTTGTTCTCTAGCCTCGTACTCACGGTTGACTTGAATCACCACCAACTACAAATTGTTGAAGACTTCGATATGCTTGGAGCCGAGGTCCTGGCGAGTTGTAACCCCGCGAGGAGGGCCTCGTACTTGTTCTCATGCTTTGTTCTCTAGCTTCGTGCACTCTGTTACAAAATCAGCTAAGGCTTGCGTTTTAATTGTGGGCCTCGGCTGGTACTGGATGTCAAACTCAGACAGTTTGACTGTCCACTTGAGTAGGCGTCCCGAGGTCTCAGGCTTTGTGAGGATGGTCTTAAGGGGTTGGTTTGTTAGAACCACAATGGTGTGAGCTTGAAAGTACGGCTTGAGCTTTCTGGCCGAGATAACGAGGGCGAAGGCTAAATTTTCCACCTCGGGATACCTGGTCTCGGCATCGCAGAGGACCTTGCTGACATAGTATATAGGTCTCTAGACTCCCTCATCTTTTACCAAGACCAAGCTAATGACCTTGTCCCCCGTTGATAAGTATAAGTACAGAGTTTCTCCTGATGCCGACCAGGCGAGGAGGGGGTGAGGCGATATCTTTAGCTCGTCGAAGGCATGCTGACATTCCTCCGTCCACTAGAAATCTTTCATCTTCTTGATGGCACAGAAGAAGCGAAGGCAGCGGTCGGCCGACTTCGACATGAAGCGATTGAGAGTAGCTATTCTACCGGTGAGCCTCTGAGTTTTCTTCACCAACCGAGGGGGTGTCATGTCTTGTATGGCCTGTATCTTGTCCGGGTTGGTTTCAATGCCTCTTTGGGTGACGACGAAGCCCAAGAATTTTCCTGAGGTGACGCTAAATGCACACTTGCTTGGGTTAAGCTTTATGTTGAACCTGCGCAAAGTGTCAAAGGTTTCGGTCAGGTCTAAGGTGTTGCTTCGGTTTTCAGGCTCTTCACTACCATGTCATCTACATATGCTTCGATGTTCCTCCCCATCTGGTTCTTGAACACCTTGTTGACAAGACATTGGTAGGTGGCCCCTACATTCTTAAGTCCAAGCGACATCACTTTATAGCAATATGTGCCATGCTCAGTGATGAACGAGGTATTCTCCTCGTCCTCGAGGTGCCTCTTTATTTGGTTGTATCCAGAGAAGGCAACATGAAGCTGAGTAGCTCGTATCCTGCAATGGTATCAACAAGGTGGTCTGTCTTCGGTAAAGGAAAACTATCCTTCGGGCAAGTTCGGTTAAGGTGTGTGAAGTCAATACAAATCCGCCATTTCCTGTTAGCTTTCTTTACCAAAACCACATTTGACAACCAGTTAGGGTAGTGTACCTCTCGGATGAAATCGGCATCGAGTAGCTTGTCAACTTCCTCTACTATAGCCTTCCATCGCTCTGGTGAAAAGTTCATCTTCTTTTTCCGAACTGGACTAGAGCTCGGGTCCACGCTCAGCTTGTGAGTAATAACCGAGGGGTCAATTTTGGGCATATTAGTGGCGTACCAAGCAAAGACGTTTACGTTAGTTCTGAGGAAACTTACCATTTCAGATAGGCCTTCAGGGGGAAGGTTGGACCCGACGCAGACTGTTTTCTTAGGGTTTGCCTCGTCTAGGGGAACCAAGACGAGGTCCTCGGTCGGCTGGCCTTGGCCCGTTGGCTCCTCCCTGAGGTTGAGGCCCTCCAGTGATAGGGCCTCCTTGTTCTTGTCCTTCAGCGCTGCCACATAGCACTGGCGGGTGATCTGTTGGTTCCCACGAAAAACTCTGATGCCGTGCTCGGTGGGGAATTTGAGGGCCAGGTAGTAGGAAGACATGGCTACCCTCAGCGTGTAATGGGTAGGCCTCCCCATTATTGCATTGTAGGGGGAGCCAACCTTCACTACCAGGAACTCATGCATCCAACTCACTTGGTCCGGTTCGGTCCGAACCATGATGAGCAGGGTGATCTTTCCCTCCGGTCTGACGACACTACCGGAGAAGCCGACGAGGGGAAAATCAGTTGGCTGGAGCTTCTCGGGCGTGAGCTTCATCCTTTTGAAGGTGTCGTAGAAGAGGATGTCAGCCGAAGAGCTTCTATCCACTAGGATCTTATTCACCATGTAGTTGGCGATGATTGCTGTGACCACGAGGACATCGTCGTGGGGGACTATGACCCCCTTCAGGTTCTCGTTCGTAAAGACGAGGGCCTTCGGATAGCTAGGTTCCTTTGGAGCGTCCGGGTACTTCTGCATCTTCGGGGCTGGCCCCTAGATGTTCAACTATCTGACGTAGGCCTTGCGGGCTAAGGCCGAGGCCGAGGCCCCACCCACTGACGCTTGTCACTTGCTGGTGCTGTTGCTGCTGGGAGGACGAGGTGCCAGCCTCTCCTCCCACGAACTGCTTAAGGTGCTTGCGACAGATGAGGGACTCTATGTCATTCTTGAGATCATAGCAGTCCTCCATATCATGCTCGGTGTCGTGGTGATACTTGTAGTACTTTGTGGGATTTCCCCTCTTACGAATCCTTTTCAACTTCTCAGGCCACTTTATGTACTTCTCCTCCTCAATTTGCATCAATATCTAGGCACAAGTGGAGTTAAGTGGCGTGTACTCCTTGTACGCTAGGGCTGAAGCCGGTGGCTTCTTGTTGTCCTTGTCGTTGTTGTTGTTGTGGTGGGGGTTGTTTGCTGTTGATGAAGCGAGCAAGGAATAGATTGGAAAACTGCTCCCATGAGTTGATTGAACGAGGCGGAAGGCTGGAGAACCAACGGCGAGCTACCCTCTGAAAGGTGGCCTGGAAGGTTCGGTACGTCAAGGCATCAAAATACCCATAGAGTATCATGAGCACTATGAAACCTTCTAGGTGGTCATCGGGGTCGGAGCTCCCATCGTACGTCTCTAGTGTGGGAGCTTTGAAATGCTAGGGAAGAGGTTCCGAAATGATGTTTAGGGTGAAGGCGTCCATCCTCCTCGTCTGATTGCTTTGGTTGGCCAAGGCATCAGCTCGGCTTTCGTGAACTTGTCGGAGCTCGTCCCTGACGGCCCCAAGCTTGGCTTACAACTCCGCAATACAAGGGCCAGCGGAAGCCTGTTCCCCCTCTTTGTCTTCCCGAGCATGGTGGGGGTCGGCTCGGACTCTAGAGTGCTTCGAGGCGGGACCGCGCATCTCCTGTCTGGTGTGGCGATCGTTTAGGACGTCGTAGAGGTCAAAAATTGGAAGGGGGGAGGTGTGGTGTCTGATGTTAGTGGAAAGCGTGTCGTTAACCACTTCGAAACACCAGTTTAATATTTATATAATTTTCCTATTCTCAAACAAACACAAACGCAATAAATGGGTGAGAACGGGTCGTATCCATAGAGAAGCAAGGGTAAAACCGTTACGTACTTAGATCCGGGAAAGAGAATACAATTGGGAATTGTAGAAAATAAGAAAATAAAATTTATTAACGCTGAAACTAAAGGTTCGGAATTAAACAAGACAATAACTAAAATTTAGAAATTAGCAGAGTACTGAAATTAACAAAAGAAATAAATAAAATTGATCCAAAATTCGGATCTAGTGGCAGTAGCTATAGCTTGGCCGGACAACTTGCAGGAATCCCTCATGACAAGAACTGGGCGTCCTTCCCCTCTTCATCCCTTGAACCCCTTGAGACACTTTACCCTTGAACCGGATGAATTCAGATCTACAAAACAGAGAAACGAATATGAATTATATCTAAAAGAGTGCTGAAATAAAAATAACAGAAAAGAAAAAGACGGTTGATCAGATCCAGTGGCGGTAGTTGTAGATTGGTTGAACAGCTTGTAGAAACCCATCCTGACAAAAACTGGGCGTCGCCCCCCTCTACAACCCATGAACTCCTTAAGAAACCTTAGCCTTTGTGAACTGGGTGAATTGACCAACCCTTCTCCAGGGCCCTTGGAGTACTTTTTATAGAGAATGGTGGATATAACTAGAATTAGAGAGAAAGAGGGGGCAGCAGTAAGGTTATTTTGTAGAAATATGGGCACYCTAGGGTTTAGAATGGAGGGTTAGGATTGTTCTAAGGTGATCCTAAGGCTGAGAAGAAAAGGAAAGGGTGGCCAATATTATGTAGGGCTAAGATTTAATGGCTAAAAGATGAATGGTGAGGATTAGAATTTAGGTGGCTCCCTAGGGTTAGAATGCTAAAAAGAGAGTGCCCTAGAATGGACGGTGGAGATTAGAAGGGATGGAAGATAAGGATTTAGTAGTTAGGAGTGGCTAGGGTTTGTTAAGGATGAAAAGAATGAGTGGAGAGGTGCCCTAGGTTTTTCTAAGGAGAGGGGAGTATGCTAATACAGTAGGAGGAGCGTCATTTTGGGTTTAGCAGATAGGAGGCACCCTCATGTGCTCAGTTTTTCACAAAAATACCCCCTCTCTCAGTTGGACTTCACACCAGTTTCCCAAAACTACATTTCAGCCATGAAACCTCCCCAGTTTTCCACAAAATTTGTACAGAGACCCTCAGAAGTCATAATATTGAATTTAATAGGGAAAATGGTACATTTTGACTATTCTAAGGCCTAACATACCCCTAAAATGATGCCCTTAAGGCATCAAAATACAGAGTTATACACCCCCCAACTTAACCATTGCTAGTCCCTTAGCAATGCAGCCTTAAAATTACACTAAGTATATAGATCATTCCCTTGCAAGATCATCCTTAACAAAATTGGTCAAGTATTTTGATTCTAGAATTCTCAAACATTGTATAGATCGGTATTGGGCTTAAGGGGTAAAGCTATTTTGCTTTGAATATTAAAAAAATTTGGCTTAAAAATCTTATATACCCTTCCATTTGTAAATTGTCTCAATAAACTGAGATTGATTTTGAAAATCAAAAGAGTATTCTTCTTATCATTTCTCACAGTAGATTTTTACCCCTAAACTTGATACACACACTTATTTTTATTGCTACCTTCCACCGTTTGACATGAATCTTGACACTTGCCTTAGGTGAAGATACCCAGTTACTAAGTGTTAAGTGATTGTCTCTAACATTCCCTTTCCCGTTTGACGTGAATCTCGACACTTAACTTAGGTGAAGAGACCCGGTTACTAAGTCTAGGGTGTCCATTGACCTTTTATTTATTTATTCTTTTTTTTTGAAACATTGTTCAGGGTAGTCCATTGTCTCTAACAATTTAAAGAAATTTTTTCTAATTTCTCAATCTTCCTCTTCTTAACTTGGTAGGAGCAAACTTGGGAGTATTTTCAAATTTCTAAACGGTTTTAACAATATTCAAATAAGACCAATTTTCACTCTTATCACTTGCTACCAATTTCTACAAATTTTTAGTTCTGCATTTCTAACGGCTTAGCTTCATTTTTTTTTCAAATTTTCTCTCTCTCTTTCCTCACCCTCGACTTAAGTGCCATTGTTCCCAATGGCATGACTAGACTGATGCAAAGGGACTTGGGCCAAAGGGAACAATTCAGAGGGTTTTCCAAAGGGGTTCAAGGGCTGCCAACTGGTCTCGAATCAAGAAAAGAAAGAAAAAAAACTCAAATCCTAAAAGTAACTAAAAATTACGTTGGGTTGCCTCCTAATCAGCGCTAAGTTTAACGTCTTTAGTCGGACACATTCATGCACTTTCTTCATCTAACCATTCACCCACTATATCCACATTTCACTCATCTTCCCCTAGGTTTGGATACTTAGAGGCACTAAAAACATTTAAGAGAGTTGCATTAACATCTGCCGAGAGCATCATTTTTTGTGGTGCCAATCGTGGCTCAATCATTTGAGTACACAGCTCTTTCAAGAACTTGGCATAGGTCGGGATATGTTGGATCGCGTCGAGAGGGAAGTTAATATGGACTTCCCTGTTCTCCTCGTTGCGAGTCTCTTTCTTCTTTCGCAACGACCCGGCTGTGAGTGCAGTTGGAAAGGGGACCACAAGTTGGTTCACTAAAGGCTTGTCTTCTAAAGTTTCCTTTCCTTCTTCTTCTCCCTTCAACTTAGGGTCTTCTTGCTCCTTTTCACTAACTCTCTTTTTTTCACACGGGTCCTCTAAAATCCTCTGACTCCTTAAGGTTGTAATAGCCTTGGTATTTTCAGGTTGAGGGTTCTTAGGAGGTGGTTGAATTTGTTGTGAAGGAAAACCCAGTGGCTGATTTCTAGGATTTACAACTGGTTGACTTGGTAGTTGCCCTACTTCTCTCCTCTTCTTGGCTTTGGCTAGCTGTCCTATTTGGCTCTCTAATCTATCGATGGACTGCTGTTGATTTAGGATCAGCTATTGAAGCTACATGAATTAGTCATCGACTATATGGGCTTGAGGAGGTTGTGGCTAATCCTAATAAACTTGAGCCAGTTGATTCCAAGAGTACATATGCTAGAATTGGTTCTGTACTTATGGCCTCTGAAATTGCTAGGCTATGAAGTTAGATGGATAATGATATTGTTGGGACTATGTGTAGGTTTGACATGGTTGAGCCGGTTGAGTCCCAGAGTAATCATTGTACTCCTAGTGAGTCTGGGCTTCAGACCATTGGGAGTGCACATTTGGCAGGGGGTTTCTTGGACTTGGGCCCTGTAAGTGAAGTTGGGTTGATTTTCCCACCTAAGGTTATATGAGTGAAAGAATGGGTTAGCATTGGGTTGGAAAAATCTATTGGTTGCATGTACTTAGTCTAGAATGACCGGTTGACATGGGCCCGCCGCAGGGCACTAGCTAACATGATGGTCGGGCTTGCATAGATGGAACATGATGGATAGGATGACAAGGTTGGGTATGGGCCACTTTGTTGACGATATGCAAGGACTTGGTCAAGTATTTGTGCCATCCCATTAATCTTGTCCAGTTGTCGAGACACATGGTTCCAATCTATCTGTGGCTCAGGTTGGAAGTAGTTTCTCATTCCACAAACTCCGACCATTGAATTCATTTTGTTTTAACCCCCTTTTTCTCCCATTTTTTTTGAAATTTGAAATTTAAATTTTGAATTTTAATTTCAAATTTAGATTTTGAAATTTAAATTCTACAATTTAAACTCAAATTTGAATTTTTTATTTTATATTTATTTTTTATTTGAAATTTGAAATTTAAATTTTTGAAATGTAAATTCAAATTTGAATTTTTAAATTTTTTTAAAGTCTTTTATTTTTATTTTTTATTTTTAATTTGAAGTTTAAATTTTTGAAATTTAAATTCAAATTTAAAATTTTTTAATTTAAAAAAAAATGCAAGCAATTCAAACGCACGACCTACGGGCTTAATAAGATTTCCTAAACTAGTGGTTCAACCAATGTGAATCCTCTGAGGTTCACTTGGAATTACATCACTTCCTTTGGTTAGCCAGGTAAGTGGTGGGGATGTGAAAGGCTCCCCTTGCTCTTGCAAGGACCTAATTAAGTAACCACAAAACCCGGTTACGCGTAGCCGTTTAACCTTTTTCCTTAGACACCAACTGCCGGTTATGGAAAGTAATTACAAGCTTCCCTAAAATTCAGCACACCTTTGAACCAAGTGTGAGGCTCCCTAAAGGATCTTGCTATCCAAATTTTAAATTAGGATTAAGGTGAACTGCACGTGAAGGGTGGTGATTTTTGGGCCAAGGAAGGGTGATGAAATCCTCACCTTATCTTATTTAAGTCGGATGCCCTTAAAATGGATTAACAGAAAGACAAAATAAACACAACAAATGCAACTAATTACAATGCATGGAAAATTATTTCTAAAGTGCAATTCAACAATATAACATAAAATAATAAAGCAAAAGGAACAATTAAAATAAAAAGAAAACCTAACACATTCACAACTAGCAATGATAATTTAGCAATTAAATAAACCTATACGATGCATTCTCTAGAATATGAAACCCTAAATGTTGGGATGCAAATGCAAAACTTTTACAATATTAATTAAAAATTTTTAATTTTATTTATTTATTTTAATTCAAAATTTTAAATTTAAATTTAGAAATTTGAAATTCAGATTCGAATTAAAATTCAAATTCGAAATTTAAACTCAAATTCAAAAATTTAAACAATTTCCTATTTAATGATTAATTATTCAATTAAATAACTAAAAAAAGAGAATTAAATAAGGTAACAAATAATTATAACAAACAAAAAATAAAAGAAATAATTGTACTAAAAACATTAACAACTACCAAAATAAATTCTAAGAAAATTCCTATTCTAAAAATTAAACCGAAAATAAAGTAAATAAAAGAAAATTATGCGGCAATAAATAAAATAAAATAAACAATTTTTTCTATTTTTTTATCTAAAATAAAAGAAAAATATAAACCTAATAAGATAGAAATTCGAACAAGGAATTAAAATAAAGAAATAAAAATAGATCTAGAAACAAAACGAAAGAAAAATAATACTAAAAAAAATTAATCGGATCTAGAAAAAAATTAATTAAAAATTCGAAAATCACTATTCTACAAAAAAAAAGAGTTTGAAAATAAAAACAAAAAATCAAAAACAAAATGGGACGACTACACCTGAAACGCAATCCAATTTCTCTTTCTTCTCTTCTCTCCCATAGTCCCGCAATGCTCCAGTACCCCACCTTTCGCTATTACATCCTACAAAATCGAAGAGAAATAAGAATTAAAATGAGATAACGGATCAAGTAATAAAACGAAAATAAAAAAATAATGAAACAGATCCGAACAAAGCAAATAAAATTTTTTCTTGCTTCCCCAGCAACGACGCCAAAAACTTGATGTTAGCGGAAAGCATGTCGTTAACCACTTCGAAACACCAATTTAATTTATAAAATTTTTCCGTTTCTCAAACAAATACAAACGCAATAAATGGGTGAGAACGGGTCGTATCCACAGAGAAGCAAGGAAAAAACCGTTACGTACTTAGATCCGGGAAAGAGGATACAATTAGGAATTATAGAAAATAAGAAAATAAAATTTATTAATACTGAAATTAAAGGTTCAGAATTAAACAAGACAATAACTAAAATTCAGAAATTAACAGAGTACTGAAATTAACAAGAGAAATAAATAAAAGTGATCCGAAATTCGGATATAGTAGCRGTAGCTACAAATTGGCCGGACAGCTTGCAGGAACCCCTCCTGACAAGAACTGGGTGTCCTTCCCCTCTTCCTCCCTCGAACCCCTCGAGACACCTTAGCCTTGAACTAGACGAATTTAGATTTGCAAAACTGAGAAACAAACAGGAATTAAATCTAAAAGAGTGCTGAAATAAAAATAACGGAAAAAAAATGAAGAAAAGAAAAAGACGGTTGATCAGATCTAGCAGCAATAGTTGTAGACTGGTTGAACAGCTTGTAGGAACCCCTCCTGACAAGAACTGGGTGTCCCTCCCCTTCTGCAACCCTTGAACTCCTCAAGAAACCTTAGCCTTGTGAGTTGGGTGAATTAACCAACCCCTTCTCTAGGGCCCTTGGGGTCCTTTTTATAGAGAATGGTGGATATAACTAGAATTAGAGAGAAAGAGAGGGGCAGCAGTAGGGTTTTTTTTTGTAGAAATATGGGTGCCCTAGGGTTTAGAATGGAGGGTTAGGATTGTTCTAAGGTGATCCTAACGCTGAGAAGAAAAGGAAAGGGTAGCCAATATTATGTAGGGCTGAGATTTAATGGCTAAAAGTTGAATGGTGAGGATTAGAAGTTAGGTGGCTCCCTAGGGTTAGAATGCTAAAAAGAGAGTGCCCTAGAATGAGTGGTGGAGATTAGAAGGGATGGAAGGTAGGGATTTAGCAGTTAGGGGCGGCTAGGGTTTGTTAAAGATGAAAAGAATGAGTGGAGAGGTGCCCTAGGGTTTTCTAAGGAGAGGGGAGTATGCTAATATAGTAGGAGGGGCACCATTCTGGGTTTAGCAGATAGGAGGCACCCTCCTGTGCTCAGTTTTTCACAAAAACACCCTATCTCTCAGTTGGACTTCACACCAGTTTCCCAAAAATTGCATTTCAACCATGAAACCTCCCCAGTTTTCCACAATATTTGCATAGAGACCCTCAGAGGTCACAATATTGAATTTAACTAGAAAAATGGTACATTTTGACTATTCTAAGGCCTAAAATACCCCTGAAAATGCTGCCCTTAAGGCATCAAAATACAAAGTTATCAGCGTCGGCCCTGGAATGGGCGTTGCAACGGTCGAAGCGCCCGACTTTGTCCCAGGTGTTGTCCCTTCTGCGATGGTGGTGCTGCTCGGAGGGCTGGCGACTGTCTTCGAACGCCGTTGGTTCTTCCTTCCCTCGGCTGGGAGGCCTTTCGTTCCTTCGAGGTGGGCTGAGGGGTCGGCTGTTGCCCAACTTAGAAGGCTCGTTCCACCAAGTATCAGCTCGGCCAAGGGCTGGTAGTTCGGCTTGGTTATGCTGGCAGGGCGATCGCCTTAGGAGAGACCTCTTGCCTGGGGGCATACTTGCTCCACGCGCTGTGCTAAGTATTCCAGACGCTTGAGGACCGCCTGGAACTGCTCATTTGTAACTAGGTTCTATGTGTTCCTAGCTCTTTGTACCATGGTGCTTGAAGCTGGGGAGGTTTTTAGTTCTTAATGCTTTAGGGGATCGTCTTAGCAATGCTTCCTGTAGACGGCGCCAATTGTTGCTACCCGGATTGGCCAAGGGCAACAAGGTAAAAACACTCCCAAGCTCTGAAGGTTAGCCGAAGTCTTTGAGGGGTTCAAAGGAGGTGTGTCGAGGCCGAGAGCCGTAGGCCGAGGCGGATCATCTTTGAATACTATAGAAGCTGAGGGCTTATAGCCGAGGGCTGGTGGTTAAGTGGTGAAATCCCTAGTAGTCTGAGGTCCTGCAAGATAGTTGATGTCAAAGGCCCCGGGTGAGAACCCGAGGCAAAGGCACCTACGGTTTAGTACAGGGTTGAAGAAGAGAGGGATCTAGTGCAGACGAGGGCTCTGAAGAGGGTGCTCCTACGCACTAGACTCCAGGAGGAAAGGTCCTTCACTTAAGCTTTCAGTTAGAGATGGCGTTAGGGAATCCTCTACCTAGAGAGGGGTACCCCGTATTTATACTTAAACTACCTAGAGGTTGGTGGAGATGGACATCCGTGATGAGCTCCATACGAGGGTGGCCAGTGGGAGAAGCGGGGATGCTAGGGTGTTCCGCTATTGGCTCTATACGAGGGGAGCAGGATAGGCCCCGCCGTGCTGGACCAGGATCCTAGTTGGCGTCCGTGGGCTAGGCCCTCTAGCCCGTAATGGGCTGGGCTAGGTTACCCTACATTAGTAGTTATATTTTTTTCTTCTTTCTCTCTTTCTTCAGAATTCTAATCTTTTTTATAAAAAAATCAAGTTGATTTATTTTACTATTTTTAATTTTCTATATCATTTTCATTTATTGGTTAATATTTTGTATTTATTTTACAATGTTTAATTATTTTATTAAAATGGTTGTAATATTTAATCATCCTTAATAGTATATTTAATATTTTTATTTATTGGTTAAGAATTGTTTTGGTATTTTGTGCTTTTTCAATAATAAAGGCAAAATTTTGTTTTACATTATATTTGATAATATTAATTTTTATTAGTATAATTATATTATTAATATTATTATACTTTGTACCTACTCTGATATTATTTTTCATAATACTGTATGATCTTTATTATTTTTTTAATTTTTTATTATTTTTATAATATTAATCTTTTAAATATTATTGTTGGTCTTTTTATTATTTGTTTACTATTTTATTGTATTAGTCATTTTCATTTATTTTTGTTTAAAAGACAACTTGAGGGGTAAATATGTAAAATACACCATTTTTAGATGTTACAACATTCAGATTTCTAAACAACTCCACTATATTCAGATGTCTGCAAAAGCAAAAAGACAAATTTTCCACTGAATGCGTTCAAAGCCTTTTTGGATGTTGTTTTGCTTTTCAAACTTCGGATTTCAGACTTACCAAACGCCCCTTGAGTCAATGATTTTTTATAATATGTGGGTTAGAGATGAATTCTGATTTGCTCCTCCTAGAGCGTGACTCATATCATCCTCAGAACACATTGCAGCCATGCGTTGGGAACATTATCTTCCCATGAATGATAATTTACAAATAGGGAGAAGTTCTTTTTTTCAATGTACAGTTTTAAGTGATTGTGGGATTGATGTGAGGCATGCTCTATAAGGAGCAAATCCGAATTCGTCAGAGGTTGATTCAAAGAGAGATTGTGAAATGTCTGACTGGCCAAGTAAATGACAGGTTAAAAACATTGATCTTAACTTGAAACTAGAGTTTCTCAAGGGTAAATTGAAGATAAAAAAGGGTAAATTGAAGATAAAAAATCACCTCGCTAGTCGGCAATTTAAGGTTATGTACTTATGTTTTCGATTACATCACCATGGCAAATTATCAGTATTGGTCTGGATTAGGATTGATAGATGAATATGGAGATGAAGTCCCATCACATAATGCAGCTGATGAGGCACCACGTTGGAATGACATGATTGAAGGATGACCTTAAGCTGGAAATATCCATCCATCGAGTAGGAGAGCAGCACAGCGCCTGCGAATTGCAAACAAATAAAGAAGCTCGTAGAGTAATACTGGACAGCAATAAGCGCCATAGTGGTAAAGGGATTTGAATAAATGTCATGTACTGTAAGAACACCACCAGATACACCTGGAGAGCAATAGTGGAGAATGGAGATGGAACTGGGAAGTTCTCAATGGAGATGTAGGGAAAAGAAGATGACCCATTAAAGGGAAGATGCTAAAATGAAAGAGAGACTTTGTTAGTGAAGTGGTGAAGTCATTTACCTTGTATTAACAAGGACACTGCCCTTTATGCACTCGGGTAGAATCATCCGGAGCACAAGCTCCTACATTCAGACAAATCATCAAACAGTAAGTGATCAGTCACTGTTTTAGGAGGAATGTGATGCACCATGCATGTATCAGTAGTGGAGTGTGACCCCCTTAAAAATTTCGTTAGATAATTGAAAATAGAAGCATACATGAACCACCTAGGAGGGGGAGATTAGGCGCATTCTCACCCTGCAACTGCAAGCTCTCAAGTCCCCCATCTACGTGTCATGCAACAAAGGGCTTGAGGCAGTGCTTAGATGCCTAGAATGAATAAAGCTGATGGGGCTAGGATGACCGTAACACTACTGGGCATTGGCAGCTCCATGGCCATAGGCTCCGTGTGAGGCATTCCGCATTCATCCCATCAACCTTCGACTTTTGTCGAATAGTTTTGGTGCTAATAATGGTTGCTTGGTGGGTGCTTACGATGGAACCCTTTAATTTTCAACCTGCTTGCTTGTCAAACTAATATATCCAAACGCTGAACGATTGGTGACAAGAGAAAATGGCCCAAAAAGAGCTACAGGGGCCATCTTCATTCAGCTTTTTTATGAGATGTGTAGTCTAGTGGAGGCACAGGTTGCCGGCAGAGATGAGTCATGACCATAAAGATTTACTAAGGCACACGCCACTATATTACTGCAACTTATGTGATATACATGGACGAAATGACAAGCAAATCATTTGAAAATGAGGCTAAGCTTTGGCTGAGGCCTCAGTGGAGCCCAAACAAGCCTAATAGTGTGGGTGGATACTGTACTCAAGCCAAACCAACACAGACAGAATTAACTACTGATCGATCCATCCCAAGTTTGTGCTTCAATTGAGGAATTAGCTAGAGCACCGGATTTAGCTCAGGTCTTAAGGACCTTGGATTCACTCGTGCACTTTGCTTCTAAGCTTGCAATGATTCTAAGGCTCGGTTTGTATTTGTACCCTTCCCAAAATGAGTCAGGGTTTGTGTTGTTTGTGGGGTGGCAAATGGGTGGGATGGGTTAGGTTGGGTAAGAATTGAATACCATCCAACCCATATTGACCCACCAACCCACCATGACCCGTCATCAGTGCTTATTAAAGGGTCATAACCCACCCTAACCCTGGGTCACCTTAACCCACCCATATTGACCCTTACCCACCCTATAAATACAGAAACGGGTTGGGTCAAACCGTATACTCAAAAAACAACTTTTGAGAGAACAAACTCTCTCAAGTCTACCACATGTTATAAACGGGCCAGGTCAACCCGTATAGCCGAAAATAACATTTTTAAGAGAATCATCTCTCAAGGCCGCCACATGACAGAAACGAGTCGACCAACCCGAATACTAAAAAATAACATTTTTGAGAGAATAATCTCTACCAAGGCTACCACATGGAAAAAATAGGTCGAGTCGACCTGTATACACGAAAATGCAAAAAATACCAAAATAATTATAGAAAATGCAAAAAATACTAGAAAAATTGCAGAAAATGCAAAAACGAAAAAAATATTGCAGAAAAGTTAGAAAAAATATGGAAAATACCAGAAAATTTGAAAAAATATCAAAAATTGCAAAAATTTTGTAGAAAAAATGCAGAAAATACCAAAAAATTGAAAAAATGCATGAAAACACTAGAAAAATGCAGAAGTTATGTAGAAAAAGTTGCAGGAAATTCAAAAAATATAGAAAAATAATAGAAAATTGTAAAAGATGTAGAAAATACCAGAAAAATTGCAAAAATATAGAAAAAAATATAAAAATTTGCAAAACAATTGTAGAAATAATGCAGAAAATACCAAAAAATTGCAAAAATGCATGAAAACACTAGAAAAATGCAGAAATTATGTAGAAAAGTTGCAGAAAATTCAAAAAATATAGAAAAATAATAGAAAATTGTAAAAGATACAGAAAATACCAGAAATTGCAGAAAATAGCAGAAGGTGCAAAAAATGCATAACTTTTGTAGAAATTTGCAAAAAAATACTAGAAAATTACAAAAAACGCAGAAAAATACTAGAAAATTGTAGAAAATACAGAAACTTGCAGGAAATGCAAAAAAAACCATAAAATTGAAAAAATAATGCAGATAATACAAGAAAATTACAAAAACAATGCACTAAATATAATAAAGTTTCAAAAAAATACCAAAAAATTGCAGAAAATAACATAAAATATCAAAAAATTGCCAAATTATCCATAAAAATGCCAGAAAATTATAAAAATGCAGATAATAACAAAAAAGTGCAGAAATGAAAAAAAAATGCATCTTTTATAGAAAAAATCAGAAAATTGCAAAAAAAAACCAAAAAAATGTATAAAATGCATGATAACACCAAAAAACATGAAAACATACCAATAAAGCATGGCAAAAAATGGTAGGAGGAAGGCTCAACCTTTACTCAAAAACCTCCGACCTAAATAGAGACTTTCGGATTACTAAAGCTAAGGATTAAAGTATCAGTATCAAGTATCGGGTATTATATCGGATAATATGGATACAGATACACTTTGGAAATGCATGGATATGGATAAAAAATATGGAAATGTATGGACATGCTAGGGAAATACATAAAAATTTTATAAATACATTAATAACACTAAATTTAAGATCAAAATAATCACAAAATAGTATATAAATACATGGAAAATGTAAAATGATATATAAGAAGAAATATATTACAATTAGTATATTGGGATGCATAAGTATCATATAATTTTATTTATAATGGATCAATCAAGATTCCAAGAAACTAAATATATGCACCTATTATATTTTAATTATTATATCAATTATTATTTATTTTACTATTTTAATTTTTTTTAAATTAACAAAAAATTAACTCAAATTAAAATATGAATTAAAAATTTATAAAAATATAATTTTAACTTAGAGTGTATCAATTTTGTTAAAATTTCTATGGCACATATCATATACAAATTCATAGTTTTTAATTACTAAAACAATTATTCCATTATTAATATTTTTATTTCTATAACTTTAATGAAATAAAAATCATTTCTTGAAATAAATGTAGACTAGTGCATGTGATAGATTCAATTTAATATTATATTCTTCAATACTTTTGTGTATAATATTTTTATTTTTTGTAAATAATAAATATTTTGTTATTACTTATTAATGTAAATTAAAATATTAGTTAATAATATATAAAAATTTTAAGATTTATATCATGTGTGAATTTATAAATTTTAAGTATTAAATAATTATTTTATTATTAATATTCTATTTGTATAAATTTTTTTGATATTAAAATCATCTTTTTATATAAATGTATATCTGATAGATTATTTATTCTATTAGTTTAAGAAATAATATTTTTTAATTTTTAATTAGAGTTGTTACATATAAATATTTGTTTTTTGTTTAAATTGCATGTGAACACAAAAGCTAATAAAATCATTTGTATATTATTTTTAATCACAAAATTGCATTTGGCTTGGTGGTTTGAAATGGAAGGAGAATGTTAATGTGCTAGGTGGACTCGAGTTTGTGTCTCATCAAACGCATTTTTTATTTTGAGGCTTGGTGAAATCGTCGACCCAACCTTTGACCCCCTTGGCCCAACCCATCCTGACCCTAATGGGTAACTCGACCCAACCCACCCTAACCCTTTTTCACTAACCCTAATGGGTTGCTCGACCCATATTGACCCACCAATAGAATGGGTGAGTATGGGTGGGTTGGGTGGGCCAAATGAGTTGGGGTCAAGATTGTCAGCCCTAGTTTGTAGTGCAAAATTCTTATGCATTGATGTACATTCATGGGGTCAAGATTGTCATATTTACTTATAAGAAGTAAAATGATGTAGTTCCAACCTTATATGAAAGAGAATGGTGGTAAAGGGATGATTATTTGTAGAGTGAGGTATGAAGCAAGGTGATATATAGTCCCAAAAAATTGAGATAGGAGGAAAGTGGTGCAAATTTTACAAACAATCTAGTCGAGGTTTTATATGCATATGTATCTTAAGTGGGTAGATTTGAGTTCACATCTCCGCCCCACAATGTCCCACAATACATCCCCGTCGTGTATTGGGAACACCTTCCGATGATGACATCATTGGTTCTGGTATATCATCGGGAGATGTTCCCAATACACGGTGGGGATGTGCTGTGGGACGTTGTGAGGCGGAGATGTGAACTGATAAATTTGAGTTACATGCTTGCAAGTTGCACTTGCAGAACTAAGAATGCTTTGCGGCTTACACCCTTCTCAGTAGAGCATGAAGATAAAGGTTAGTTTGCCATGAAGAACCTGAAATCTGGTTAATTTAACAACCTACAGCACACCTCAAACAATGGGCAAGCTTGATATTTGATATGCATTTTTTCTGTACAATGTGGGACTCAATCCCAACATAAATCATTTCTATGAAACCAAGGCTTAATTAGGAAAACCCACTAAAGAGGGGTATGTCTAGACTCTCTGAATTGGTTTCATATTTTAATTATGAGGTGGAGGAATCTATAAAATACCAATACCCATCACACACACAAAAGAAAAAAAAAAAGAAAGAAAAAGAAAGAAAAAAAAAAGATAAACAAGAAAGAAACCAATTACCCCAGCCCTAGCTCCAGTGGGCTGGATTTGATGACCCATTTGCAACAAAGACCCACCTGTGCTTTCAGATTTCAGCACTTTTCCCCTCTTAGACAATAAGCTCGACAATAAAAGTAAAATTTCTGAAATGCCCATTTGAAATCTGATGGACTGGGAGAAGAAATATAATGCATATAATCTTAGCATTTTTTTTTGTATTTTCCACTTTTTTTCTTAGATAACAATCCTAGCATTTTTGTTGTATTTTCTCAAATTCCTTTCTACTTTTACTTTTTTTGGTTTTTGCAAATTTTAATCTTCTTCTATCTTTTTTTCTTTTTTTCTTGATTTTTGGTAATTTTCTACATTTCTTTTATTTTCTTTATTTTAATGTATTTTATTATAATTTTTTGTGATATGAACTCATAAAATGATATAAGAGCATTTTGGGGATTTAAAAATTTTTAAAGAGTATATGATCTTTTCCGAAGTTAACTGAAGGCTAAAGAGTATATGATCTTTTCCCAACCTCAACCTGTAAGGCTGTAACCCTAACCAAGTATCACTACCCAAAAGTACAAAGTGACCCATTCAGAATGCATTAAAAAGTAAGAAAAATATATTTAATTTCCATACCAATCTGCTAAACTGTCTAACACATTTGGCTTACATCAGAAAGGTAAATAATAATGGCCAGAACCAGTAAAGTAAGATGAGACTGAAAAGCAGAAAGAATGAGATGATGAATATAGGGAATGAATTCCTACCAATATAGTTAAGATGTCACTAGCGGATGGATTGAAAAGATGACTCAAAAGCATGGTGGAACTAGAATCATTTGGAGAGCAATATTGAAAGGATGCAAGCAGGGACAGCAGTAAGCGCTGACATGGGCAAGCAGGAGAACCGAAAGGACATGGACGGAATGTACTGTAAAGACAATTGAAGACACTAGAGCAAAGAAGCAATAGAAACAGAACCTTTCTGGAAAAGGATAGAAGGCCCAATAAAGGAAGAATGGCAAGAGATAATGTCAACAAGTCATCTCTTTCTTTTATGATTCCAGGAAAATCAGGTAAAAAGGCAAGGTGGCTTTGGCATTTATGCACCCAATAAGTAGAATCTTTTTAGGGCACGAGCTGGTGCATCCAGATCAATCAAGTACAATATATTATCTTTGAGCCACTAAACTAGGAGGAATGTAAGGAATCCCAGTACCGCAGTGTTCGAGTCCCATTAGCATAAAGGCTGCATCACGCGTCGACGAGTAGCCGAGTAGAAGTGTTTGGTCATGGCCACCTCGAAATTTCATCAAACAGTTGAAAGGTAAAAAATAAGGTTGGCAACTTTAGCCTTTCTTATCCTTGAATATAGACATGAAACAGAGCCACTCTCTGGTCATAATAAAATATGAAGATGATGTAAGAGTAGAGTGGACACAAACCTTTGTCTACCGGTACCCTATCAAAACCAACTCAACCCTTAGAAGTAAATTCAATCCAAGCTTCTGTCTCTTTGACTTTTTATAACATTAACGATAAGGTTTTGTAAATTAACAATTTCCATCACAAACTTGAATAAAAAAAATGAAAATGAGACGTAAGACATTCTCTTCTTCTTCCTCTTTTGTTTATCTGCTCGCTAGCTCTTTCTTTTCTATTTTTTTTTTTTTTTGAGTTCTACCGTGACGCAGGAAACACATAATACTAGAAAAATTAATAACCAATCAACGGATCATAAAAGTAGTGTTCAATCAGACGGGTTTTCATCAAAATTAAAGAGAGTTGTGATTGGTCAAAGCTAAGTATCATTTATATCATAGATTTTCTTTTTTTTTTATTCATCTTTGGTGAGTTGAAATATATTAAGGCTCGGTTTGAAAAGGAATACAAATCTAAATATATATAGTATAAATACATACAAAATAATACAAAATACAAGGTTTTGCATTCTACATATATGTATTTATACTCCTTCCAAATTGAGCCTAAGTGATTTAGGTCACAGAATAATTGATTTTTCAATAGGCTACACATCAAGGGTAGCCCATCCCCCATATTATACTCGACCAGAAATATCTGCTACATATGCCGTTGGTGTGGCCATAGTTAAAACTGTATATCACCGCCCCTCATGTCTTGTTGTCTTCCACCTTGAATCATGGAGGCTAAGTTTGGGAGTACTTAAAAATTAGGTATTTATTTTGTGCAAGCACCACATCAATAAAACACTTATTTGCATTTGAGAAATAAGCTTGAATAAGTGCTTATTCTCAAGAAACCTAAATTTTGGGCTTATATTTAAGTGATTATTTCTTTTGGCCTATCACATCATTTTAAAAATACCTATACTACCCCTATTTGAAATAAGTACAAATAAATACATTGAAACCCATGATTTTCAGAGTTCTAGCCCAAGGCTATGCCATTGGGGTTAGGGGATTTCACCTCCAATACTCAGTACTCAATAATTAGGGGTGAGCATGGATTGGTTCAATTTGGTTCCAAGGCAAAACCTGGTAGGTTCCAAGTTTCTAGAACTAGAGACAAGCATATCAAGACTAGTTGCAGGGTTGATTTTAACCTTGGTAATTCCAAGGTCTACCCATTTGAACCTGTTTTTTCTTTACCCCCATCTTAAATAAAATAAAATGAAATGTGTTCTTTATAGACTTGATTTTCAATAATAATAATATAGTTCAAAACTTTTCATTATGTTTTGTAAATATTACCTTTTATATTACTTGTTAKATACGCATATTAAATTGACAAAAAATGGCCAAATCACTTAAGTAACTCAATGGTCAAGTGAGACCATGGCCTTTTTATTTGTTCCAACTTCCAAGGGTTGAATGCACCTTGCCCCTGCTAATTTTGCCAGAAAAGGGTGTTTTGGCCACAAATCCCAATTTTTAGCATTTTTATAAATAAAAAAATTAAAAACAGAAATATAAATTAAACATAAAACTGAACTGATTAACCAACTGATTTGGTTTGACTTTGGTTTTACACTTTGCAAAAACTGAAGGTGCCAATTCAGTTTAAAAAAATGTGTCCACCCAAACTGTTAGCACCCCTAGCTACCTAGTTCAATGAATTAGCAGTTGTGATTCCTCTCCATTTTTGGCTATTTTTGAGAGTTTATTGTTAAAATTTATAAAATTTTGTGCAAGCTTTTATTTTGAAATTTAATTACCTACTATTAACCATTTAACCTACTCTATATTTTTTGTATTTAAAATATTCTGAAATTATTTTAGGCAAAACAAGTGGCTGAAATCATGAAACCTCGTACATAACTCTCAAGTTTTCATTCAAATAAATCAACCAGATATATTTGTGGCTTTGTCCAAAACAATTTGGGGAAGTTTCACTAACATTAAAATTAAGGGTATGTTCTTTTGCTCTTAATACCTCTTATCTCTTAATTACTTTAAGAGGTATTAAGAGTATTCAGTTCTCATTTTGTTGTTAGACTTGATGTGTACATCATGTATAGTAGCAATAATGCTCAATTTTGTTTTCCAAAAATACCCCCAAAAGGTTTCTCTTTTTATGCATGCTATGAATACCTTATAGAATAATAATAATAATAATAATACACAAAATAATAAAATATTGATAATTAAGTAGTTTTTAAAAATGATCATTTAAATAGTTAATACTAATTACTTAATTATCTAATTATATAATTATTAATGAAATAATACTTAGAAATTAATATTATTTTATTCATTATATATGTATTATTTAATTGCCTATTTCATTATTTGATTTCTCTATTAATTAATTATTTTATTATTTTATTATCATTTAATTAATTGTTACTTAATTTGTTAAATAGTTAAACAAACTTTTCATGTCCAAGGTTAAAATGATTATTTGTTATTTTTCAGAATTCAATGTTCTGATTTAAGAACAACATTGTTTGCATTCAGACTTCAGAACCAAGAAAAGTTCATCAACTCGAATACACCTCTTAAAGTAATTATTACTTCAGAAATCAATGCAAAACAAATAGGCCCTAACTCAACAAAAGATTTTACAATCTTATGTACAGTCTAGCGGCCTTGAACCAATTTGGCAATCAATTACACAGCAGACATTTTAGCGTTGGATGAGGTGTATAAAAATGATTGTATACGTTAAAATTCAATTTGAGTGCACCAATAAAGGGCCATTTTTGTCTGCAATTCATAATTTGCCACATCGCTTTGAGTTTGAACTACATTTTGACTTTGGACGTCAGGAAACATAAGTTTTCGTAAAAGCAAAATAAAAATTTTAGATATGAAGATCTTGAATATGGGACCTGCCTGCCACAATTGTTCGCACCCTCTCACGTTTCTCTCATGTCCCATCTTCATCACCTACATTTTACTTTTTTGTTTCAATTTAATCTCTCTCTCTCTGTATAAGGCAATCAACAAAATAAATTGGAGGGTGGGTTTATAAACAGATTTGTGAGCAGTAGATCCCAAGTCGAATTTCTTCTATATGGTGGATAACGAAATCACTGGAGCCTATTGATCTCAGCCAATCAGTGTCCACAAGAAGTAGCTGGCCGGCCAGGGTTTGTGAAGCAACGGCAAGAGAAGAACGAAGTGAAACCTTCTTTGTTGGATTGAGGGTTTAAATACCACCAGCCAAAATGAAAGATTGTAACTGATAGTGAGGGTTTCAAGAGAGAGAGAGAGGTCTCGAATAAGGCAAAAGAAGGATATTACAATTTAGTTTCTTTAATTTTTAATAAATTATAAAAAAAAAGAAAAGAAAAAGACAAAAGCCAGGGAGACAACCCTTAAACAAGTTTCATCCCATTTATTATTGTGACCCCAGTCAAAATTTTCTCTTGTGACCCTTCAATAAAACTCATTGTTGTTGACATTTAATTTAAAACACCACATCAATTGAATTTTTCCTTTTTCTTTATTTAAAAAGTTGATGTATTTGTATTTCATTGCGGTCACATGTGATCATGGTCATAGCACGGTGCTCTCGGCTGGGAATGGCAACCGAGCGTTTGGGGCGGGGATCATATGCCCCAACTCTGACATCGATTCTGAAATTAACCCGATCCTCGTCCCTGATTTTCATTGGGGATAAAATTTGTCTTCCATTCATGATTTTCAACAGGGATGGATTTTTCATGGGGACCTGAATCTTCAAAATATTTTTAAATAATAATATTTTTTTGAAAAATAAATAAAATTTTTAAATTATGAATAATGTTTTAAATATGCTTTGATATATATAATGCTTATATAAATAACATTTAGTGTATATAAATATATAACCGGGGTCGGGGTGAGGAGGGGACCTCAATCTCCATCCCCTACCAAAACAATCCCCATACCCAACCCCATTAGGTTGAAGAAGTTGGGTCCCCTTCTGGGATGGAGAAAATTGTCATCCCTATTGTCAAGTGTCAGCTGAATGTGGGGTGCTATTATTGGTTAATTAACAGCCATCAAGGAGCTCAAATCTCCTGCCCACACCAATCCACATGACACTAAAGCTGTACATTGGGAAGATCCTCCCGTTTACATGCTACCAATGTAGAGCTATAGTAATAGTGTCCTGTGGGTAGGAGACTAGTATTTCATTTCATGGGTGTCCTCAATTAGGGCAACCAACCATAGCAAAGATAAAATCTAAGCAAACTTCAGAGATAAAATGGAAACTCTATTATTCATGCTTCAACGGAACTCAAGGTACATTGGATCATGAAACTGTGAAAGTGAGGCCTAATAATTAGCACGTTTCCATCGACGGACTAAGTCCATCTCCATACAATATAAAAGACCAAAACCTCTAAAACAGCTCCGACTTTCAAACCGCTGAGGCAGAAACTAAGCTAGTTCTGAGCTACTGGGATCTTTGTTGACATCCCCATCACAGCAAAACCTCCATTGTGTTCACCATTGATTGATTTAGCACCATCCGTCGAGGCAACAGGTAGCTCGAGGGCTTGACCCTTCTCGTTAGTTAATTCCGACGAGACAAGATGATCCTTGCTTTTACCCCAGACAACAGAGTAGAGGCCGATCACTATGACAAGAGCCCCAATGACGCTGAAAGAAATGAAAAACAAATAAGTAAACAGTCAAGGCCTGACATGAAGAGAAAATGTGAGTTACTGCCATGCAAAAGAATCTTTATCCGCCCGTCTCCCTTTGATAGAGATTGAATGAATTACAGGTTTTATACCTTCCAAGGTGGAGCTGCTCGCCTAATATCAAGGACCCCAAAGCAGCAACAATGATCATGCATAGAGGGTTGAAGGCAGTCACAAAGACGGGACCTCGTTCCTTTATCACCACTCCTTGCACGTAGTATGCCACACCTGAGCATATGACTCCCTGCACCCAAATTTAASAGCTAAGATGGAGAACTGAGAGAGAGAGAGAGAGAGGCCAACCACATACCCAACTTTTGTGGTTTCTATAAGAGAATTCAATTAAGAACAGAGATGTTCAAGAAGAGAAAATAATAATGAATGAGAATATCCCCTTTAAAGGTTGCAACCAAACACTCCATAAAAATTTCTCCATGCTAATTTTTTCAAGAAAGTTCTCTTTTATATTTGTTTTTTGAAGTCTGGTTATTGTCAAGAAAAAGAAAACTCAACTTTGGTGATTTCCTCAACCACCACAACTTTTTTCATTTTCTCAATATGGATGGTTTCCTCTTTTAATATAAAAAAAGTATTTGTTTGGTAACTATTTAAAGAATAATAATAAGAGTGGGAGGAAGTGGGAGCTACAGGTACGCACACAGCGGTCCGCCCTCATAAAAGAAGAAATTGTGTGAAAACTTTTCTTGGCAACCAAACAAATCTTGAGAGAAAAATGAAACAAAGTGCATCTCCTTCTTTTCCCTGTAGTTTCTTTCTTTATTTTTTGGGGTGGGATTTCCTTGGAAAGCAAAGGGACAAGGGAGCATATTTATCCACTTAATTAATGAATCTACTATTCGGCCACTTTATAGGGATAATTGAAACTCCACTTACCGTATAGACAGCAGCAAGGAGCCTAGAGTCCCAACCCACAGCCCAAGCAGCAGGGTTACGTTCCATGACAAGTGCCACAGCTGCACCTTGCATCGTTCCCATGAAGCATATCAAAGAGGTGAGAGAGAGCTCTGCTGGGTATTGCTTTAGAGTGAACGACTGTTCCACCAGAACACAATGAAATCAGTTAGCTACGTACTAATATCTGAAAACATGATGATTAGCTCCATTGAGATGACCAGAACTCACTTGCAATATGAAGAAACTGGCCCAACCAGTGCAACTGCCCAAGAGCATCAATGTCCCTACGACCCAATGTTGGCCACTGGAGCTGCTGCTGTCTTCATGATGGCTTCCACCCCGTGACAGTCCCAGGTTTAGGATGGGGCCTTTGTACAACGTCATGGCCATGGCTCCCGCAAGGGTCACTACAGTTCCAATAATCTTAGCTTGACTGTGTAGGTTCTTTATCTTTACTTTCTCTAACCTGGTAGGCAACCATATTAGTCACTTAACAATTCTTACAAACCCTCAGAGTGGATTTTTTACAAACACGTGGATGACAAACATGGTTTAATTCCCTATACAACTAACCTACTTTATCAAGTGGCTGGTTAGTCATTCTTTTGAAGTAAATATTTGTGAAAAGAGTTCCCCCTAAAAAATTAGGTTGAAAAGATGCTTTTGGTTTTGAGCTTTGAGCTGTGAAAAAGTCTAAATTGGGCTAAATAGTATCTTGTGTGTTTCTTAAGAATTGCTTTTGAAATCATTGTTATCTGAACTCAAAGCATTTTTAAGTCCCAAATTGGGGCTTTGTGCTTTTCGACTTGAAAAGCATAATTCTTGAAGCTTATCTAAATATAACCTAAATTATTCATCTAAGTGTCGTGTTTGAACTAGGGCTTTTAATAGTGGTTGACATGTATGACAAAATAAGGTGGGATATAGGTGTAATAGATTCCAATCTAAAGAATAGAAATATTCGAATATGGGGCCCTTCAATACATCACCACCCTTCTTTTTACAACATGTTGCAATAGTAGTATCAGAGTACGGTAATACAGCTAAAAATCCTCTAAGGAAGAGAGGCGTATCAAAAACAAAGTAGTTTGATCAGAAAAAGTAAATTGATTATAAGAACATTCTCTACATTATCTTTATTGATAAATTATTTTTCAAGCCAATTAAAGCCACTTTTAGATTTTAATATTATTTTCTTTCCAAAGCTGATCCTTCTGTTTTTCATATTTAGATTTCAATCTAGGTAGAGAGCATTACCATTCCTCTGATCATCACAACCAGCATTCACTAAATTAAAATAATCTTAACAATGGACCCATGTGTTCTCCACATTGTCCTTTATTCATGGGGAGAATTTTAGCCTTAGACCTCTGCCAAACACTTTTTTTAAGTCCTTTAGTAAGAGTCTTTTAAAAGAAATATATGTGGCTTGAAAATGGCTTGAATTTGATGTACTAAATACATCTTGGTCGAGGATCTGCTCTCCACATCTTCTTCCACGCAGCAGAAACAAATGGGGTCATCTAGAGAAGAAACCTGATGCTGTGTTTGTTTTGATAAAAAATTAAAAACAGAGAGTTGAGGAAAAGTTATTATGAAATTTTGTGAAATTATTTAAGAACTTTCTCTCAATTTTCTATTTCTTACTTATCATCCTTTATGTAGTAATATGTCGTCCATGGAGTAGAAGACAAAATTAGCCTACAAGGATACAAGAATATACATGGGCCCAAACCCTTGTTTTTCCTTTAGSATACCACCCTATTATTAGGAGCACTATCTGAAAATTATTGGGAGGACACCCCAATCTTAGGAAATTTCATTTGTGCTTCATTCATGAGAAGCAATACATATAATATAAGAATAGAAGTTGGTATATTCCATTAGAGACGTGTCAGGCAATAATGGGCCTACCACCATCCATCTATATATATATATATATATATCAAAAGAATACCTCTGATTCTTCTGGGGAGTCTGGTGGTGAGCTCTCTTTAATAAATTTTACTTAGTTTTTAATTTCTAGTAGTAGTGCACTAACCAAGATTATAATGGAGATGATCTGTCTTACCTAAAGATGATTGCCATTATAAAGGTAATGGCAGGGAGAACATTGAACATGGCGGATGAAAACGTTGCTGATGTATACCTCATCCCCACGTAGTACAGATTTTGATCAAGCACTGGCCTGGAGAAAAAGAATCAGAATTGTTAGACCTTCAGGAAGGTTTTACTTTATTATTATGTGTGATGGACCCAACGAATTTATACAGTGTTCTGTTAATCAATGGATCTTGTCCTTCTGATTCGGTGGTTATTATCCTGTTCGTGTATATTGGAATGAGATCATTCCAGGTTTTTATGAAACTGGACTCATCTGGGTTTTTCTTGGGGCTACCTGAAATGAGTTAACCCATTCCAGGTGATGAGTCTATGGATTCAAAAGCAAAATGAGGATGGAATTCCTTGTGTATGGTCTCGCCATCTAAGGTGAGTCTGGGTTCAGGTTAATATTACAAAAGAAAAGGCTGAAAAATCATTCTTGACATGGAAGAAGTGTTTCTAGCAGTGAAAGTGGGAGTGCAGTATGTTGGTCCAATGGCTAAGAATAACGCCAACTTTTGTATATATATATATATATATATATATCCAAACAGCTCTCACATGGAGCTCAGTTGTGGAGTTGTATGTTATGGGTTGGGACACATGCATGGTAAGTAACAGTAAGGAGGTCCATGATCTCAGGTCCAATAATAGACAATTGATTTCAGTTTATTTGTGTATAAGGATTAGAGATTCGAGCAATACTCGAGGAAGCCTAGCACCATTATCTTCAGGAAGACAGAGAGTGTCATCTTTGGTCTGATTTTCCTGGAAACACAGAAGCAAGTTATAGTTAATTAAAGAAAACAACAGAGAGAGAGAGAGAGAGAGAGAGAGAGAGACCTTTCAAAATACAAGGCAAAGGGAGCGATGGCAAGAGTAGCAGTTCCATTGCGGTAGACAACAAGTACGTAGTGATTCAAGCCACGCTTCAAGCAAAGCATGGTTATGATATACATCCCAGCAAAACCAAATTGCAGGGAGACCATAGCCACGAAAGGTTTCGCCTTATAGAAGATATTACACAACAACCCAATTGGACCTTGGCTTCCCATCTCTCTGTCTCTCTGAGTACTAGCTCTCTCCCCACCTAGCTCTTGCTCTCACTTACACACAAATCTGCGCTCCTGAATGAGCAGATGTCCTTCTTATATATACAAGCAAAGAACACAGAGAGAACTATTTCGTCACAACACTTGTACAAATCCATGTCATCCACTCTCCTTAGATTCTCTTATCCAATAGCAAAAAACACCCATTCCCCAAACAGTAAGCATCGTTGCTCTGGTGACAGGTTCGAAGAAGAAGAAAAGCTGAAGTGATTTTCTTGGAATAAAAATTCTGCATTTCTTTTTCTTTTCCTTGCTGAGTGGGAGATATTGGAAACTTGCCGCGATACATTGACCCCTAATGAGGTTAGGATTTAGTGCTGTCTGATGATGTATGCAGTATTTGTGGTGGTTTGTGAAGGTTGGTGGTTTGAGAGGGGGATGGGGACAAGGCTCAACCAAAGCAAGTGGGTGCGCTCATCTTTGGAATCCAACGCCGTTGCCTGGGTCTTGACTATCCAACCGTCACCAGAAGCTACACAATCACAAAAGGCAAAATGGGTGCGCTTGAACAAACCATTTTTTTATACCTGAGGGAAAGTTATTCAATTGTATATTCATGCATAGCTTGTGGCTGAGAACTAATTAATACAACGTGTACCTTCCATACCGTATGTGTATATTATCYCAAGTTATCTCTCCCTCTCAGAGACTACCTAAGCTTCCATGATATATAAATATGTGTGAATGACAGAGAGTAATTGGTTATATTTTTCTATAAGCATCTCTTACATTCGCCATGCAGTCCAATAGAAAACAGAAAGAAAGGAAGAGACCCCAACAGATTTGCAGTGTTCAAATGATCTAATATATAAGAATTTGATTGATCAAAAGGGGGGTGGAAGAAAGGTCAAAATTTGAAAATGCCCAATTATATAGTTAGAATGCTAAATTAAAGTTTAGGGGAAATGACCATAACAGAAGAAAAAGGGCACCGTTTGATGTCTTGGACTGGAAAAAAAGACGAGAGGAGTTATGAAAAAGGAGAGTATGTTTACCAGACGACTCATTGAGGGAGCCCACATACTTAGATGGGCCTGGAATCTTACATGTGGCAACATGATTAGAGAGGCCCAAATGTATAGCATGTGTTCGATCGGTGTTCCCCCTCCATGGCCTTAATTCGTAGGGCATGTTTCAGGAAGAAAGCCCACCAAGGTCGTCCGTTTAATTTTATTCTTCTTTGGAAACTCTCACATGGTTAACATCACTTGTGAAAAGATACAATGAATCGTTATGGCTGAGGGAAAAGAATCGATGGCCTATCTGGGGGACCCATCACCCATGGGTGATCCAAATTGGCTGTTTCACCTCTCCAGAGTCCAGAACAAAGTGTTGAAATTACTCAATTAGGCCTTGTTTGTGAAAAAAAGAAGCTTAGATGATGCTCAACTGATTTCCCAGAAACACCAAGAAAAAACTGAAATCTACCAAAGTATAAAAATGTGATATTTTCCTAACTCTGAGACCCAGTAAAACCAAAAATCCAATTAGTTAATTGTCCATTGAAGATGCATTAATTTTTTTTTTTTTTTTTTTTTTTTTGTGCACAACTTTACGTTGAAAGAGATGGAAGCTTTACTTTGTATATATTAAAACTTAGAGTTCATAGATATTAAATTAAATATTAAGAATAAGGTTTATAGTATATGGATCAAACAAAGGTTTACGGAGCAACATTGCTATTTTAAGCGGATTCCAAACCCATTGGCTCAAAGAAAAGGACTTTCACCAAGGCTGTATTTGGTTGGACAGAAAATAGAAGAGAAACAGAAAGTTGAGTGGAAGTTCTTGAGAAATTTCCCAAATTTTGTTAAGAACTCTACCTGAACTTTGTGTTTTTCTCTTATTTTCTAACAAACCAAACATTAATTAGCCTACGAGAAGGGGTGCTCCCAATTAATGGAACAGGGATTCGGATTAGGGGTGTAAACGAAGCGAATTTGAATCGAATCAGGCTTGATTCGAATTCGAAACCGGTTAAATAAATGCATATTCGAATTCGATTCGATATCCGGCGGTTTCTTAAAGCAATACATTGAATTCAAATTCGTCTAAATAATCGAATATTCAAATTCGATTCAAATTCGAAATGCATTTTTAACACCAACTTCTTCACCAGGGGAAGAAGAAACCTGGTTTGACGTTTTTTCATTCCCTATCGATCTAATACTCAAGTTGCAATGGATCAAAAGAGAAGAAGTTGCGAAGAATAAATGTTGCAGAATAAGAACCAATGAGGCGAGGAAGAAGAAAGATGAATAGTAAATTGAAAGTGATTGAAATGAAAAATACAGAATAATTAATGAGATGCAGGCATTTTGATAAAAAAATACTAAAATATTACTTTGTTTATTCCAAAAATCATCATAGCATCTCCACCGGTTCAATTGTTTTATTATTAAAATATAACAAGTATTAAAATATTATTTTATTTGACTGAAAATCATCATAGCGTTTTTGTCTTCATTCAATTCTTTATTATAAAAATAAGGGAAAAGTACGAGCAGACCCATTGCAGAAATCTGAACACCAGGCCAGCCCATACAGAATTTACAATGACTCTCGAATTCAACTTTTGAAATTATAAGACCAATTCCCACGCCATGTAAGCGTCACACTTCTACCTATGCTTTTCCTGTGAGGTGGCAATCCAAATCGGATTACGTGTCACAATAACATTTATTTAAAATTTTATTTTGAAATTTACCCTTAAATTGCAAAGACTAAAATGACCCTGTTAGGGCCCACGGCCATTGTTCTCTCCCGCCCTCCCTATTTTATCTTTCGTTCTCTCACACTCTCAACTCTCTTCTCTTCGACTGCAACTTTTCCCTCGACGACTGAACTTCGGTTGCTCTCCCTCCTCTCTCACTATCTTTCGTTGTTCTCACAGTCTCAACTCTCTTCTCTTTGGCTGCTTCCTTGCAACGGTAAGTTCTCCTCCCCAGTGGCGCCCTTCGTTCTCACTCTCATTTTCTCCTCCCTCACTCCCCCTGTCTCCAGTTCTCAGTCTCTCTTGCTCTCACTTTCTTCTGTTCTCACTATCCCTTTTTYACACTCTCATTTTCTCCTCCCTCGCCCCCCTCAGTCTTGCTCTCCCTTTGTTGCGCCCTCACCCTCTCCTTCTATCAGTCTCTCTCACTCTCGCTTTCTACCATTCTCTCTCTCCCTCTCTCCCACTCTCCCTCCCTCTCGCTATCACTTTCTCCCGTTCTCCCTCTCTCCGGTTCTCCCTTCTTGCTCTCACTCTATAACTCTCTCCCATTTCCCTCTGTCTCGCCCCCATTCTCTCTCTCTCTCCCGGTCCCCCTCCCCATCTATCGCTCTCCTGCTCTCCCTCTGTCTCGTTGTCCCTCTTCCTCTATCGCCCCCACTTTCTCCTATTCTCGCTATCCCTTTTTCAMACTCTCATTTTCTCCTCCCTTGCCCCCCTCAGTCTTGCTCTCCCTTTGTTGCGCCCTCACCCTCTCCCTCTATCAGTCTCTCTCGCTATCACTTTCTCCCGTTCTCCCTCTGTCTCGCTCTCCCTCTCTCATGTTCTACCTCCTCGCTCTCACTCTATAACTCTCTCCCGTTCTACCTCTATCTCGTCCCCATTCTCTCTCTCTCTCCCGGTCTCCCTCTCCATCTATCGCTCTCCTGCTCTCCCTTTGTCTCGTTGTCCCTCTACCTGCAAATTTTCAAGTAGCATTGTTGCTTTTTTCACTTCTATTCCTGTCTCAATATATACCAGGTGAAGACCCATCTTAACCATTTTTGTTTCTTGGACAGCATTTGTCACTGCTCCATCATTTTGTTTGCCTTATCCATCAGACTAAAGTTTTGGCCAATACATTGAGGCCTTCCCTAACCGGAGGAAGTTATCATTTTGAACACTTGTGCCACTAACAGGTATTTGACAATTTCTTTGTATGATAGTATAATTTGTTGTAGTCAATCAAAAAGTCCTTTCAAATAAATTTGATTTTTTGTTCTCTTTGCATTACTATCACAGTAAATAGGTTATTTTTATATAAAAAATTTTGTTAAGTTGTGTTTGATGTTAATTCATTCCTGTTGAATGTGAATAGGAGAACGAGTGTACATTAGTTTACACATGGAAAAGAAGATCAAGCAAGAGTGTGTTTGTAAAATTTCTTCTATGGAAGGTCAATTTACTTTAGTTATGAAAATGTCTCTCCAAAATTAAGATGATAGTTTAGTGATAATCACTCATAACAAACATTAATAATCACATATTGTTTTGTTATAGACTCTAGGAGGGTGTTTGCCTTCTCAGCATGCTATTCAAATTCCTCTTATAAAGGGCCAAATTGAGTTAATGAGAAACACTAATTTGTAATTTGAATGTCCTCCAATCAAAGAAACCTGAATTTGTTTACCTAAGGTGAGAATTCTGGCTAAAATTAAAATAGTAATTAAAAGTGATGTTGATATAACTTAAGAGGGAATAATAACCTTATAACCTTAATATGGAAGGACGCTAAAGTAATTACAACGAATGACAGCAATAAGCATGGAATAAAGCAAACAAACATGTTTTGAATAGAGGAAAAGAAATTTATGATAAAAATAAATTTATAACAAATAGGCAGTAACTGTGGAACAAAGCAAATCAGTGGAAAAAAAATTAAACAAACAAAAGTTCGAGAATAAAACATAAGTTAATTCCATCACACCATTCATAACCTATTGTCATTCCAAAACCACAACCAAAGAGTGTGAAGCAAAATGAAGATAAGTTATAGATTGRGATTGAAGACACATTAGCATGAAAATCCAGAAAATTGAGATATGTGACTGATGAAAAACAAAGGTTAAGAATCTCCTCAACCCAAACCTTACCATCCCCATGGGATACAGAGAACTAAATAAGGGAGAGTACTGCAATGTATATTACACTGAATTGAATCCTGGTTTTCGTATTCCAGACATAAGTTCTTATCCAACCATCCAATAAAGGGACTTTACCTTACAATGATCCCAAGGATTGGCATTCTAGAATTAAGTCCTAATCTTTGGCAGTTTTGGACAAGACTGAAACCAGCATTCTCTTGTTTGGCATTCCAGGACATTACCATTGCACCGCCAATGGCCCTCTCATACAAATATATTCAATGGCTTGGACTAAGCAGCAACTCTTAAGTTCAATCATTTCTTGGAGCTAGATTTTCCACAAAGTAAATGAAATAATATCCTAGATGATGGTTATTGGGTTGGCACATTTGGCCAATATCTGCCAATGGGCTATTAAGATATTTTTTTTGAAAAATAAGATAAAATTCATTTGGAAAAAGAATACATTAGGAAGGTGATAAAGAATCACCCAAAGTGAAAATAAACACAAGAGCCCAACTTTGATTTCATAGATCCCATACTAATACCAGTAGAACCGAATGACAAAATGTTATAACCTTTTCTCCAAATAACCTTTATCACAGTCTAATAAAACGAATTGAGATATTCCTTTATTGCCAACTGATATTGCTTGTTTGTAAGGGCTTTTGCAGCTCCTTATGTTAAAAATTGTCATTTTAATTCCATCTTGGTAATTTTTTACCAAGTTAATTGATGCTTATCAAATTGGCACATTTTGCCCTACATTTGCCAAGGGCCATTAAGATTTTCTTGAAAAATAAGATAAAATTCATTACGAAAAAGAACACATTAGCAAGGTGATAAGGCATCACCCAACTTTGATCCCACTGGTCTCATACTAATACCCTTAAACCGAATGACAAAATCTGATAATCTTTTCACCAAACAACCACTATCATAGTCCAATAATACAAACCAAGGTATTATTTTATTGTCAAATGATATTGGTTATTTGTAATGACTTTCAGATGTCTTTTATATTAAAAATTGTCATTTTAACTCCATCTTGGTAAATTTTTACCAAGTTAGTAGATGGTTAACAGATTGGCACATTTGGCACCATATTTGCCAAGGGGCCATTAAGATTTATTTTTTTTTGTTGAAGAATAAGATAAAATTCATTAGGAAAAAAATACATTAGGACGGTGATAAGCCATCGCCCAAAGAGAAAATAATTCTAAAAGCCCAACTTTGATGTCACAGATCCCATACTAATACCCGTAGAACTGAATGGCAAAATCTTATCATCTTTTCTCTAAACAACCTCTATCATAGTCCAAAAAGCAACCTCTATGGCTTTTGCATGCCTTTATATTTCAAATTGTCATTTTATTTCTATCCTGGTAATGTTTTACCAAGTTAGATGATGCTTACCAGGTTGGCACATTTGGCCCCGTCTCTACCAATGGGTCATTAAGATATCATTTTTTTGAAAAATAAGATAAAATTCATTTGAAAAAAAATACCTTAGGAAAGTGATAAAGCATCACCCAATGAGGAAATAAACCCAAGAGACCCCACAATCAGCCAACTGGTCCCATACTAATACTTCTAGGACTGAATGGCAAAATCTGATAATCTTTTCTCCAAACAACCTCCATTACAGTCCGATAATACAAACTAAGGTATTATTTTATTGTCAAAAGATATTGTTTGTTTCCAAAGGCTTTCGGATGTCTTTATATTAAAAATTGTCATTTTAACTCCATCTTGGTAAAYTTTTACCAAGTTAGGKGATGGTTACCAGGTTGGCACATTTGGCACCTTATTTCCCAAGGGGCCATTAATATTTTTTTTGTTGAAGAATAAGATAAAATTCATTAGGAAAAAGAATAAATTAGGATGGTGATAATCCATAAAGTATTCCAAAAGCCCAACATTAATCTCACAGATCCAATACTAATACCCGTAGAACCGAAAGGCAGAATCTTATAATCTCTTCTCTAAACAACCTCTATCACCGTCCAAAAAACAAACCAAAATATTCTTTTATTGTCACATGATATTGCTTCTTTTCTACAGCTTTTGCATGCCTTTATATTTCAAATTGTCATTTTAATTCTATCCCGGTAATGTTTTACCAAGTTAAATGATACTTATCAGGTTGGCACAATTGGCCCCGTCTCTGCCAATGGGCCATTAAGATATAATTTTTTTGAAAAATAAGAAAAAATTCATTTGAAAAAAAATACCTTAGGAAAATGATAAAGCATCACCCAAGGAGGAAATAAACCCAAGAGCCCCACAATCATCCCACTGGTCCCATACTAATACCCTTAGRACCGAATGGCAAAATCTGATAATCTTTTCTCCAAACAACCTCCATCACAGTCCGATAATACAAACCAACGTATTATTTTATTGTCAAAAGATATTGTTTGTTTCCAAAAGCTTTCGGATGTCTTTATATTAAAAATTGTCATTTTAACTCTATCTTGGTAAACTTTTACCAAGTTAGGTGATGGTTACCAGGTTGGCACATTTAGCACCTTATTTGCCAAGGGGCCATTAAGATTTTTTTTTGTTGAAGAATAAGATAAAATTCATTAAGAAAAAGAATAAATTAGGATRGTGATAATCCATAAAGAATTCCAAAAGCCTAACATTGATCCCACAGATCCAATACTAATACCCATAGAACCGAAAGGCAGAATCTTATCATCTCTTCTCTAAACAACCTCTATCACCGTCCAGAAAATAAATCAAAATATTCTTTTATTGTCACATGATATTGCTTCTTTTCTATGGCTTTTGCATACCTTTATATTTCAAATTGTCATTTTAATTCTATCCTGGTAATGTTTTACCAAGTTAAATGATGCTTACCAGGTTGGCACATTTGGCCTCGTCTCTGTCAATGGGCCATTAAGATATCATTTTTTTTGAAAAATAAGATAAAATTCATTTGAAAAAATAATACCTTAGGAAAGTGATAAAGCATCACCCAAAGAGGAAATAAACCCAAGAGCCTAACAATCATCCCACTGGTCCCATACTAATACCTCTAGAACCGAATGGCAAAATCTAATAATATTTTCTCCAAACAACCTCCATCACAGTCTGATAATACAAACCAAGGTATTATTTTATTGTCAAAAGATATTGTTTGTTTCCAAAGGCTTTCGGATGTCTTTGTATGTCATTTTAACTCCATCTTGGTAAACTTTTACCAAGTTAGGTGATGGTTACCAGGTTGGCACAATTGGCACCTTATTTGCCAATGGGCCATTAAGATTTGTCTTYTTTTTTGTTGAAAATAAGATAAAATYCATTAGGAAAAAAAATACATTAGGATGGTGATAAACCATAAAGAATTCCAAAAGCCCAACATTGATCTCACAGATCCAATACTAATACCCGTAGAACCAAAAGGCAAAATCTTATCATCTTTTCTCTAAACAACAAGCTCACCAAAGCAATTTAATTCATTGAAATGTTTTGATTCCTTTTGCAGTTTGATCTAATCTTTATATGGTTTTTCATGTTGACAAATCATTTATTGAGATGTACATCTCCTCCTCCCTACCTTTTGTAGTTTGATTTAATATTGTTAGGTAATGAATTGAATGTGGACTACTACACATATTAGTGTCAATTACACTTCCATCATGTTATCACAATTTCCTTAAATGCCAAACTGATAAACTTTTACAATTTCCTTAAGTTTATTGATATGGATATAATCATTCGTAATTGGAATTAATGTCCTAGCATCAATATTTGAGTTATGTCACTTAATTCAATTCCTTCCTTTGGGCGACCAACATCAATTTTAATCCCTTCCTATTTCCTATTTCCTCCATCACCGTTGTGCTTAAGAAGGTGTGTATCACCGAAATTGACATGAGGTTGTTTGGTTGCATAGTATTTGTTATTCATTTTTTTCCTCTTGTTGAATGGTGTGCCAAGTTGTTTGACTTTTAATCAGACAAAAGGGTAAATTTTATACAATTGGTTTTATCTCAAGTTGATATACTTGGCACTATGAATTCTTCATTATTTCCTTATGTATATAAACTTGTTCCAACTGACATTGATTATTTTCTACAGATATTTACAACGCAAGATGCAAGTATATACTATAAATAGTATCACCCATTTGTCATGGGACAAACACCATTTGCACATTTTCTTGACTTCCTAGATGTAATGTCTGAGAAGTCACTTCTATGTGCACTTGTGAATTGTTGGGACATRCAGTCAGCTTCATTTAGGTTAGGGAGAAAGCTTGTCACATTCATGGCATCTRATGTAGCTTTGATTTTGGGTTTGCCTACGAGAGGCAAATTTGTAGATTTGTACATGACCCCACCATACATTACATCTACAAACGAAAATCTTCGGAAAAAAGATGATACAATGGGGTGATTTAGAAGAAAAAATTAGGGAGTTGTTAGGAAACAAGAAGGCAGAAAGGAAATACGTCCCAAAGTTGCTTATTGTTTATATATTGGGTCAATTCCTTTTTACAAAGACCTACTATAACATTGACTGTAAATGGTTTGAGTACACTGATAAGCTTGAAGAATTAAGAGATTATGATTGGGTTGTTACTGTTCATAGGGAACTACTAAATAGTTTGAATGAACTCTCTATGTCAATGATGAAGGAGGCACCACCCAAATCTGGGTGGCTACGTGGTTATGCTACTATACTCATCGTAAGTTTACATTTTGTATAAAAATTAATTCCATTTAATAAACCTTGTATGATAATGTTGAGTGAGTTCTTCTTATCTTGTCACCTGCAAATTTAGTTGTTTGAACATTCCACTGTATGGATTCCTTCCATGATAGATGCATTTCCAAGAATTGCAAAATGGTCTAGCACCACTTATCGTCGAAGGAGAACANTAAGAGATTATGATTGGGTTGTTACTGTTCATAGGGAACTACTAAATAGTTTGAATGAACTCTCTATGTCAATGATGAAGGAGGCACCACCCAAATCTGGGTGGCTACGTGGTTATGCTACTATACTCATCGTAAGTTTACATTTTGTATAAAAATTAATTCCATTTAATAAACCTTGTATGATAATGTTGAGTGAGTTCTTCTTATCTTGTCACCTGCAAATTTAGTTGTTTGAACATTCCACTGTATGGATTCCTTCCATGATAGATGCATTTCCAAGAATTGCAAAATGGTCTAGCACCACTTATCGTCGAAGGAGAACATATAGTGATGCTATTGCCATGCTTGYAGATGATGAGGTAATATAATGAGATTTTATCTATACTATCAATCTTCTAACATAGATTATTGTTCTAAAACATTTTGTGCTTCATTTTTTTTAAGGTTCTTAAAATTTTAGTTCCTGCCTCCAGTGAAGAAGTGGCTATGTTGGATGATGCAAAAGATGAGGAGGAAGGAGCCTCCTCAAATCAGGAATTGGTTTTGGTGCACCATTTCTTGTTTTCCCTTATAGCGAATTTCAAATTCATCATCCCCACATTGTGTGTACCTTAAATTTATGGACTCTGATATGTTAAACTTAAGAAAATACTCCATATTAGGGCCCACTAGCTGTTTATATCCCTTAGCTTCGCATTGCCTCCTAAATGTCAATTCTGTCATTTTCAAGCRAATTATGTTGACTAAGGACATGATAGGTTGTTCTCGTGCCTCTAACACCCATGCATTAAATGACTCTGCAAGATTAGATGTAAACTTATCATACCTTCTACCCTTGAATAGAGAATTTTCCCAATGTGGCGGATCACTATCCATTATCCAACCATAGATATCCAAATTCTGATTATGTATTTTACTGAGATAGAGATCAAACTTCACGGTATCCCTTGTATAAATTAATTGATTCACACAATCCTCGATTACCTCTTTTTCAGCCTTTAATAAGCGTAGACGGMACATGCATCCCTTAAGGTTTTCCATCAAATGTCTTGAACAAAAAGCATGATATTCAGAGTCAAACACAGTTTCTACTACATGGCGAATGCTAGTATTACGGTCAGAAACAATTACTACCTTCCGACCATCATTCAATGCAATTTTCAAATTCTCTAAAAACCAAGTCCAATCTGGAATTGACTCAAATGAATCAGCTGTGAACGCAACTGGAAACATTTGATTATTTGCATCATATGCATCGGCAGCTAATAATTGACCTTGATAGTTACCCTTTAAATGTGTCGCATCAATGAATAGCATTGGACGACAACCAACTCGAAAGCCATGTAAGGATGAGTGGAAAGCAACAAATAATTGATTAAACCTACCTGAATCATCAATGGTAAAAGTAGCAACTGTTCCTAGATTAGTCTCAACCAACTTTTTGCACGACCAAAGAATAAGCTTATACGAATCATTTGTAGACCCATTAAGCAATTCTTTAGCTCTCTCTTTCCCCCGCCATGCTTGTTTATAAGTTAGTGAAATTGCATGATTACGACTAAAATCCTTTATTATATCTAATGGAAGATACTTAGGAGAATCATGAAGCTTTTCCAACAAAACAACACTTATGAATTTATTTGATATATGAAGCTGACAACTTGATTCATCACCAACTGAATGTATATGTACAGGACTATACTTATACACCCTGTATGTTGGTCCGCCACTAACTGCACTTGCTCGAATTTCCTATCCACAAGTGTTGACAACACATCTACATTGTATGTATTCTCTATCATTCTTTAGAAACTTATATGCAAATCTTCTAGCAATAGAAAATTTATTTAATGCATTTCAAAAATCATCTCCACTATCAAATGTTTGCCCCACTCCAATTATCTCATGCTCCCAAACTGCTAACAAATTGGCATGATTGCTGATGTTAAGCTCAGTTATTGATTGTCTATAAGATGTTGCCAAATCATATACAATATGTGCATGAGGACTTGACTAAGTTTCAACATTAATTTGCTCTATGCCCTTCCAAAACACATGCACATTTGCACTCTCATTATTAAACTTCAACGGATTTGAAAGGTCACATAGCCCATTTAGTGGCAAAAAGCATATTTTGTTGAGATATGTTGTATAATGTAAGCTCACGCTATTAGCATGAGCTTTCAAACCACCACACACT
>NW_010729161.1:975700-1016726 GCF_000365185.1 Nelumbo nucifera
TCTTTATTTTAACTAATTTAAAATCTAGTTATGTTAAATATTTTGTTATTTAAAATATTTAGTTACTTAACTACTTAAATAATATGTAAAATATTTAAAATTTAAAATAATAATTATTTAATTAATTTAATAATCCATAAAATTATAATTTATAATACAATTACATAAGTTTATTATTAATTTTGTAAGATATTGAATTATTATTAATTTAAATATTATGCTATAATTATTTTTCTACCTTTAAGAATTTTTTTTTAAATTTATTTCATCATTTCGTTATTTTAACTATTTAAAATCTAGTTATGTTAAATATTCAGTTATTTAAATATTTAAATAATATGTAAAATATTTAACTTTTTTGTATTTACTGAATTTAGTAATCCATTAAATTATAATTTATACTATTAATACATAATTTCATGGTTAATTTTGTAAGATATTAAATTATTATTAATTAAAATATTATTTTATAATTATTTTTCTACTTTTATGAAAATTTTTAAATTTACTACATATTTTCATTATTTTAACTATTTAAAATCTAGTTATGTTAAATATTTATTTAAATAATATGTAAAATATTTAAATTTTTTTGTTACTTGAATTTTATTTATTTAAAGCTATTACATATTACTAAATATTTTGTTATATAGTTATTTATATATTTGTAAATTGATAATCCTGAAAAACAGAATTTAAATTGTTAGTACATAGTTTCATGATATATTTTGAAAAAATATAAAATCACTTTTTGTGTGTTTTTAATAAATATTTTAAAGTTATTATATAATTTTGTTAGAATATTTAAATAATTCTTAATTTTTTTAATCTAAACTTTATTTATATGGATACAGATAAAATGTTGGGGAGAGGATAAATAGGAATTAGAGATAATTTAGGAGAGAAAATCTCTACTAAATTAGAGATGATTTTTGAGATAAATAGGAATTAGTGATAATTTAAAAGATAAATAGGAACTAAGATAATTTAAAAGATAAATAGGAAGTAGAGATAATTTTGGAGAAAGTAGGGGATAGTGGGGGAGGTAGTTTAGGAGAAATTTTAGAAGAGATTATTTAGGTTATTGGGAAAGTGCATCTCATTGGTTGTTCAAAAATGACATGGAATAAAAAATAAATAAAAATGGAGAAAAAATGAGAAAACTTCTTGACTGCTTTGTTTTAATATATATATATGTTGCAATTAACTGAGCCAAAATGTTTTTCGATGATTTGGTGAATTTAAAAGCTTTTCTATCTGATGACCAGAACTCAAGTTAAACGCAAATGATGTATTACCATTCATTGCCACACTTTTGGCATAAAACAAATGACTCAATAGGATACATGCTTAGGTGCATGGCACCTTATTATCACCTGGCAATTGACAATGAATTAAATCATTAAGATAGTAAGGAATAAATTAAAGGAATAGAAATTTAAGAGTGATAAAACTTTGGTCAATAATTTTCTATGGAATGATAAAACTTCAGAATTACAATTTCTAATTAGGGGTGGCCATGAGCCAAGCCTTTTAAGAGTTATTCAAGTTTGGCTCATAAAAAATTCTATTTGACTCAGTTTAAACCAAGATTCGTGCCGAATTCAAGCCTGATATATAGGCATGCCAAGTATTTGGCTCAGCTTCACTTGAATCCACCCCTATTCCTAATAACTCTATTCAATGAGGTTCCAACTATGAGAAAGACTTGGAAATTAATGATGTTGGGACTTAATTGACCCAAATGATAATCCATGTACGATGGGTGAAATTAAGGCTGTATTTGGTTGTCCTTAATAAGCGCTTATTGAGATAAGAACAAAGAAGATTCCAAAAGCACCCAAATAAGCAGAAATGGGTGTTTAAAAAAAAAAAAAAAAAGCCCAGTAAGTGTTTTTTCACCAAAAAAAATCCGTTTGAAACAAGTAATTCTTGCAATTCTGGCCAGTTTTGATCCGCCACCTAATTATCAAAATACCTATAATACCCCTCATTTAAAGAGCACTTTTTCACCAAATACTCGTGAACGGCTTATTTGATAAGCACTTATTTGAAAAGCCCATTTAGAAATAATAAACACTAGAAACACCGTCTAAAGAGTATTTAACAAAGCAACCGCGGACTCATTCATTTGAATTCAGCTGCTTTGGAAAGGTACTCAAATAATGGACAAGATAATTTGGTACCAAATTAACGCCCCTAGTCACTGCCCAAGTTGTAAAGTTTTAGCTCATACGTGCACTAAGAAGCAATGCCTGAGCTCAATTGGAAAGCTTTCCGGAAATGGCTGGATGTACCTCCATGGCAATCCTTCTTATTATGGTGTTGTCTAATGTCCTCACATCACTAAGAGGAGAGATGGCCAAAACAAGGCCTTAATGTCCATTCAACGTTCCCTCTTTGTGGGTCTCTAAAGATGCACACAATCTAAGATGCTGTTTGTAGGTAAAAATCTACAATTAGTTTGGTGCATGTTTTGGCCTGTTTGGTTCGCGAGAATAGGGGTCTGAAATTGGAATCAGAATGAGCCATTCCAATTTTAACTGTTTCGTTGGACAGAATTGAAATCCAATTTCTACTCCCAGTAGAATGGCATTCCCCATTTGAGGGAATGGTCATTCCCTCACCATTTCTTAGAAATAAAATCTCATTCCAGCTAATTCCAATTTTCATTCTGATCCTTGTCTGAACCAAACAGACTATGAGAATAGACCATTCGGATTCTAACCGTAAACCAAACAGAAACTTAGCATGTACTGAATTTTACCCTATATTTGTTCCTTAGGATGCCATAATTTTGTGGCACATTTGAAATAATTGAAACAAAGTTATATCCAAACAAAAAATAAATAAACTAAAATGCTTGAAAACAGAGACAACTGCCCCGTAAACAACCTGGACTAAACAATATTCTGGTGGAAGGGCAATCATCTTAAATTTTATCAACAATCAATAAACAAACAGAAGACAAAAAAGATTACAGGGACAGTACTTAGCCCGCCTTGCCTCCAACTAAAGGACTATAACACACTCCCTCACACCCACAACCCAGTCCATACAAGATAAAAAGACAAAAAAATACAATCATTTGACTCTAGCCACAGCCCACAGGCCAATTTGTCTTCTCAAACCAACCTTTTGACATGACCTCTAATAAGGCTGCATTTGGCATTCCTTATCTCCTTTTTAGTTTAAAAATTCAGTATTCGTATGAGCATTTTAACTATAAAAAAAGGAGATATCCTTAAAAAAGGGAATGCCAAATGAAGCCTAAGTCATTGCTGAAAGCCAATATCGATGGAACCTCAAGTTTAAGAGCTGATACTTGATAGTGGAGTGGCTATTAGAAATTCCTCTAGAGCCTTGTATGTAGAGCTAGATAGCTGCTAAAGAGGTAGAAGACTTCATTGTCCGCGAAGGTCTGCAACTAGCTATTGATTTTGGACATAATTTTAGAAATTAAGAGATGCGTATTGAAGTATCGACACTGTTTCTGTGGATAATAATTACTGGGATATATTAGAGTTTGTATGGCAGAGAGTTGAAGTAGATTCAAATATTGTAAATATTTAATCTTCGCATTCCTCATGTTGTAATAGTGTGTGACTCACTGTGTAGCCAAATATAGAACCACCATGTGCACATTATAGGACGTATAGTCGAAGCTCCAAATTTTATTTAAGGTCAGTGTTTCTTGAGAGCTTGTAATTTTGAGAGATTAATGCAGAAGTAACATAATAAGAATTTAAAAAATTAAAATAGAAAAAGTAAAAATCTGTAGAGATTACGTAAATTTTCGAAATAATAAACTTGCCTAGAGTTTTAATACTTATTAGTATTTTCGAAATAATAAACATGCATTTTGAAAATTGATGATAATCAATAATGTCTTTTTGTGGAAAAAAAATGTTTGAGAATATTCCTTTTTATGCCTTCATTTTCTCCAAATCCATTTTTGTCTGATGAACAGGGATTGATAGTGATTAGAGACTAGGATGGGGAGTGGATGAATTCCCAACCTTGCCCTGACCTCAATTATATATATTAAATTTTATTTAAAAAATTTTCATAATTTTCCTTATTGTAAGTAAATTTATTTTTTTAAAAATAATTTTAATTTAAAAAATTCCAGGATTTAGGTCTCCAAACGGGGAACCATCCCCTGAAGGGTCATTTTTTATTTGCAATGGGGATTGGGGTCAGTAATAGGGATTTGTTTCAAAATCGGGACCACAAACAGGGAATATGGTCCCCACCCGTTGCCATTCCTACACATCACCCATAACACCCCCCTCCCCCCAAAAAGAATAAGTTAAAAAACCTGGTGGCAATGGATTTGATCCCAAGTCTCCAACAATGAGCCAAAGACCCTAGCACCGATTGAGCCATCTGACCATTTCCTGCAAACCAAACGCAGCCTAAAGGGAAGTTGTAGGAAAGTAGTCCTTAAGATAATTTATAAAATCCATTAACGACTCTCYCTCACAGCTTTTGCTTTCTCACTTGTTTTCCGAAAAAAACTAGACACAGCATGAGGAATAAAACGTTTCTCTTGCAAAGACAGCATCATTTTGTATTTGAAAATACTCTTTGCATTATTAGCAAAACTTCTCAAATCTTCCCTCATCTGTAGAATCATAATATTTCTTTTTCCTTTTCTACTCATTTTTTCTGGTTTTTCTATCAAATCATGATTGTCCTATGCAGAGCCACGTGGCCAGAAAAGAATTCTTACCGTAACTGAGAATTTTGGAATAAACCCATCTTTTCAAAACATGGCTGAATATGGGTTTATTAAGTAATATTCTTTCATATCTACTAATTAAATGATATAAAACTGTCATGTCATTTTCTGTATTTTATTCGGAATTAGAATGCTTCATGCTTCATCAGTAGACTAGCTACGCTATAGCTAATGATGTATGCACGGCATGCCTCATTGTTTATTTATACAAGAAGTTTATTAAAGTGGAGACATATCGCCAGAGAATTCCTGCACAAGGGGCAGTTCGGATTAGATTATCTCATTGTCTGTCTTTTCTTTTCTTTTTCATGTACAGATTCAAATATTTTAGAAAACAACTTCTTCTGATTTGCTTAAAAAAAAATTCTTCCGCATGGGAGAATATATTACAAGCCAAAATTGAAAGTTCCACCACTTGAGCTAATTTAATTAGAAGCTAAATCAATTGGGTTAATTAAGCTTTTGATGACTGCTCTCTTTTATATTGATTCTATCTATAAAAATAAATAAAGATAGTTTCGTGTAGGGATGTTAATGGGTCAGTTTCGGTGCAGGTTTGGTTTAACCAAAAACACATGCAGCCTGAAATAATTCCATTCAAATCCGATTCAATCCAATTAAATGAAGAGGGTCGGGTCAGTGCAGGTTTACTGCTTAACCTCACCCACTAACATTCCTAGGTTGGTCCACTACTTATACATCTTTTAGCATAAATAGAAAATATAATCACTTTTTAATAGCATAAATAGAAAAGATAATCACTTAATAAGGTAATTAGGTAACCCTTTTTTTGAACTAAGAGATCTCATTATCTTCTAGTGAATTGGCCTATCCATATTTCAAAAGTTGGAGAAATTGTTCCGGTAAAAGTAATCTTCAAATAGAGGTGTAAACAGATCAAATTCAAATCGAATCGGGTAATATTTGAATTCGAGTCTGATTAGAAAATTTGATATCCAACGGATATTGAAAATTAATATTCTATTCGATTCAAATTCGAACAATTTATTATTTTATGTAATTAATAAATATTTTATTTATATAAAATATATAAATATATAAATTATTTATATACTTTAATTATTATATATATTATATAAAACATTTAAATATTTTATACATTATATATAAGAATTAAATAATTGGACGAATTCAGATATTTATTGAATCAAATCAGATCATATCCGAATTCGAATCTGATTAGCTATCAGTATGAATAGGATATCCAAATTCAACCGTTTAGATATTTGAATTATCCGAATTCAATTCCATTATGTCAAATCTCGAATTTGAAATCAGATTTTCAAATACCGTGGACACCCATATCTTCAAATAGAAAATAAAAAGTTTTTTGTGATGGATAAGTTATGAAATGAAATATATACATATGTTACAACAATTAGTTAGACCAAAATTTCCAAATAATAGAATTTAAAGAATTATAAATGGAGCTAGCCTTGTAAATCACAAAGGACAAAATTTGAAGGGTCATTACTAATGCATCCCCTGTAGTTTGATGGATTTGCTAAAACCTATTGTCAGGGCAATGCCTTACTTGGCCAAAGCTGCCACGTGGGCACCTCCATAGCCGACGTCCTTGGACCATGTCAGCACATTGCTCACCTACAAGTATGGATAACTACGTCACCAAAAACCTCAAATAGAAGCAGAGTCCTGCATGAACAAGAATAAGCACTACCTTCCAAGGATAAGTGCCCTCGCCAAGGAAGGCGGAGCTCCCTAAAAACCTCAGGGTGTCTAGGTACAACTTAGACACTCAATTATTTAAAGGCCTCCTTCCTCAAGGTAAAAGGGCTTCAACTCTTGAAACTCTCTAAGCGCTCTATCTTTCTTTCTCACTTACTATTCTCCTTGGCTTAGCCTAGCTCAACCCAACTGACCACATCCTCCATTACTGACTTGAGTGTTGGAGTGCCATCCCGGGGATCTCCCCATTACGGACTTGAGTGTCAGAGTACCATCCCGGGGACCTCATCCCCAGGCCTCTAACTCTTTCCTGCTTGCAAATCTCCTTAGAGCACAACCTCGGCTTCGTCCAGTTGGCAAGATTATCTGCTACATGTTCAGTTTGGCACATATCGGATCGCACATCATCAGATTGGTGTCGCCTATGGGAACCGACACAAAATGCCTTTTTCCAATCTTCTCTCTCCTCGTGCACCGGAAGAGATCATGCATCCCAAAAACACCTCCGACCGCTCCAGTGCTCACTCCCAATCTCAGGGATTCCATTCTCGACATAGCTCTCCCCCTGTTAAGCTCGGCTGTAGAACCATGGGAATCCTAAAGAATTCAATGCCTTACAAAATGTTGACCGCCTCATCCTAATGATAGAAGTGTTGGGGCAACAATGACATGCCCCTACAGTAGTGCAACCATCCCTACAAGTGCCTACGGTGGCTAATCCTCATGCCAAGGACCCCAAAAGGTGCCCCATAGATCCTCCAAGACTTCTTAATGATATGTGTTTGTCATACTACACACACTAAGTGCCCTCCATGGTGACCTAGCCGAACCCTTACGGCCAAGAACGAACACGGGATTTCTAGCTCGAACTAGGGGAAGAGGGAACGACATCCCTGCCACTCATGRCTTAAGGGAACGACCGAGCATCCCCCTCAACCTAGTGTTGAGGGAAGAGTCAGTCAAGCACTACAGCTAACCCATTAAGGAGTAGCCAACTAGCTCCGAGATGACCAAGCTCCCCAAGAAACTTGAGAGCTTGGAAGTGCCTCGGCCAACTGATGCGTATTTGCTACACTAGCAAGTGCACTAGCCGCTCAAGTAATAAAGTGATGAATAGAGTATCGTTCCCATGAGAACTTATGTAGCAACTACTAGTAGTATATCAGTCTACTCTTATCTGATTAAACGAATTGTATGTCTACTTCAGAACTGAAATCCTACCTAACAACCTATCTTTAAGAAATTGGATCAAACCCCTTGCAAGCAAATTGAAAAGACAAGCTAACTATGCACAAAATTGATTTAGCAATTAGATCTCTAGGTCATTCGATTAGATTAGGATTCAGCCATGGTTTGGTGAAACCCCAAGGCAATGAACARCCTCTCTCAAGCGCATGTTCATTCTATGCATGAGTGATGATYCTTCTATCTCTAGCAAGAATCTAATCCCCATGTATGCATTAAGATCTAGAAATTCTAATGCATCATTTTAGATTGAATGATCACCAACCGAATTGTGCAAGTTATTTCTAACATTGCACTCAATTCGATTCTTGATTAGCAGATTCGAATTTCTAGACTCTTTCTTAAGCAATCTAAAAACTCCAAGAAAGAAGAACAATTCGGCCAAGCAGAATTGAGATTGCCTAAATTCTTTCTCAAGCAATTCAGACATTACAAAGATTAAGATCAATTCGGCTAGCAGTTCTAACAATTAAATTTCTAATCAAGAAACATCATAATTGAATCTAATCCATTCGAATAACCCTAGAGAACTAATTACAGATCTGAAATTATATGAAACATCATTCAATTACAGCAAGAAAGTTTGAAGTAATGGGAAAAAGAAACATGAAAACCCTAGCTGAATTCGATTACCACTTGTGCAGAAATCAAGGAAGAAGACAACCTAGATTGATCTCTTCCAATGGCTTCTTGTCCAAATTCGAAATCAGCTTCTTCTTCTCTTGAATATTCTTGAATCTTCTCCTTTCTTCTCCTCTCTTGTGCCTGTCTTTCTCTTCTCCCCAAAAGGAATTTGCCCCAAAAGGTTTTTGACCCCTATTCCCCTCTTTCTCTTCTCCTTTTATAGCCTTCTCTTCAGCCCCTTTCTCTCATCTAGAAAGTTCTCTCATCAAGAAGGTTTGGCGCCTTTAGCTTTTCTTGATCCTTCTAGAAGTTGCCGCCCCTAGCTTCTTTTGAGTTGCAATTTGGGTTGCTCTTGAGCTGCAAATGGGCCTCCTCCTTGCTGGGCCGAATATGCTCCCTTGGAGGCTGCGGCTAGGCTCTCTCTTTGGGCTCTCCCAAAGAGTGTTGCATGGGCTTTAAGGGCCGAATAGCCCTCCTTTGACCTTTCGGCTGGGCCTTGCTCCCAACTGGGCTGTATCACCTTCAATTTGGCCTCCTTTAACATGGTTTTATGCTCTTTTTCCCTAGACTTGTCCCCTTTGACAATTTCTTAAAATCAAGCTCAATTAGGGTAACAATTCACACAAATCAGCATCAAAACCATGCATAAACACCAGAATTTACATGTAAATTGTGCACACATCACCAACTAGCCTTAGGGGTCACGTAAGCCACTAAGTTTGAGACCTCGGCTAGCCTAAGACCGAGGTGACCTAGTCATCAAGTCCAAGACCTCAGCCAGCCTAAGACTGCCCACCTAGCCATCAAGCCCGAGACCTCAACCAATCTAAGACAAAAGCCACTTAGCCATTAAGTCTGAGATCGAATTCAAATCAAATCAGGAAATATCTAAATTCGAATCCGATTAGAAAATTTGATATCCAATGGATATTGAAAATTAATATTCGATTCAATTCGAATTCGAACAAGTTATTATTTTATGTAAATAATAAATATATAAAATAAATACTTTATATATATATATAAATGTATAAATTATTTATATAATTTAATTATTATATATAAATTATATAAAGTATTTAAATATTTTATATAATATATATAAAAATTAAATAATCCATCAAATTCAGATATTTATTGAATCAAATTAGGTCATATCCAAATTCGAATGCGATTAGCTATTTAGTATGAATAGGATATCCAAATTCAAACGATTAGATATTTGAATTATCCGAATTCAATTCCATTATGTCGAATCTCAAATTCGAAATCAGATTTTCAAATACCTTTGACACCCATATCTTCAAATAGAAAATAAAAAAGTTTGTGATGGAGAAGATATGAAATGAAATATATACAAATGATACAACAATTAGTTAGACCAAAACTTCCTAATAATAGAATTTAAAGAATTGTAAATGGAGTTATCCTTTTAAATCAAAAAGGACAAAATTTGAAGGGTCATTGCTAATGTAACCCCTGTAGTTTGATGGATTTGCGAAAACCTATTGTTCAGGCGGTGCCTTAGCTGGCCAAAGCTACCATGTAGGCACCTCTGTAGTCAACGTCCTTGGACCATGTCAGCGCACTACTCACCTACAAGTATGGATAACTACATCATCAAACACCTTGAATAGAAGTGAAGTCCCGCATGGACAAGAATAAGCACTGCCTTCCAAGGATAAGCACCACCGCTAAGGAAGGCGGAGCTCCCTGAAAACGTCAGTAGGTGGCCTTGTCCAAATGACCCCGCAAGGAGCGTGTCCAGGTACAACTCAATCACTCAATTATTTAAAGGCATCCCTCCTCAAGGTAAAAGTGTTTCAATCTGGGAACTCTTTGAGCACTCTAGATTTCTTGCTCACATACTATTCTCCTTGGCTCAGCCTAGCTCAACCCAACTGACTACATCCCCCCATTACTGACTTGAGTGTCGGAATGACATCCCGGAGACCTAATCCCCAGGCCTCTGACTCTTTCCTGTTTGCAAATCTCCTAGGTGCACAACCTCAGCTTAGTCCAGTTAGCAAGATTATCTATTACATGTTCGGTTTGGCACACATCGGATCGGATAACATCAAATTGGCGCCGCCTGTGGGAATCGACACAAAAAGCCTATTTCCAATCTTCTTTCTCCTCGTGCACCAAAAGCAATCATGCATCCCAAAAACACCTCTGACCGCTCTGGTGCTCACTCCCCATCTCTACACCATTCATGAAGCAACTCTCCCCCCATTAAGCTCAGCTGCAAAACCAAGTAAATCTTAAAGAGTTCAACGCCTTACAGAATGTCGACCACCTCATCTTAATGATAGAAGGCGCCCCATAGATCCTCCAAGACTTCTTAATGATATGTGTTTGTCATACTACACACACTAAGTCCCTCCATGGTGACCAAGCTGAACCCTAACGGCCAAGCATGAACACGAGATTCCTACCTCAAACTAGATGAAGAGGGAACGGAATCAATACCACTCATGGCTTGAGGGAACAGCCGAGCATGCCCCTCAACCTGTTCTTGAGGGAAGAGTCATCCGAGCATTACAGCTAACCCATTAAGGAGTAGCCAACCAGTTTCAAGATGACCAAGCTCCACTAAGCTCCCCAAGAAACCTGAGAGCTTGGAAGTGCCTCGGCCAACTAGGCTTAGGGGTTCCTTGAGCCACTAAGTTCGAGACCTCAGCTAACCAAAGTGACCTAGTCATCAAGTCCGAGACCTCGGGCAGCCTAAGACTTTATCCACCTAGCCATCAAGCCCGAGACCTCAACCAACCTAAGACAAAAGCCACCTAGCCATCAAGTCTAAGACCTTGACCAACCAAAAACTTTGGCCAACTTAGGAGAATCAAAGCCAACCAATGACCGAAGTTGGTTCCTTGGGGACCTTGGCCTTCTCGGCCTCATCACCTTTGGTCTCCTTGACCTCGGCCTCTTCTTCTCGCCTTCAGTCTCCTTAGCTTCAGTTGACTCAGCCCCACCTTGGGTCTCCTCGACCTCGGCCAACTTGAACCCACCTTTAGTCTCCTTAACCTCAACCAAATCTGCCTTACCTTCGGTCTCCTCGGCATTGGCCAGCTCGGCCTCACCTTTGGTCTCCTCAACCTCAGCTAGCTCAACCTCACGTTTGCTCTCCCCAACCTCGACCTCCTCGGCTCGGCCGACTTGATCTCACCTTCAAGCTCCTCGTGACCAACTCGACCTCACCTTTGGTCTCCTCAACCTCAAGCTAGGCCATGTTGGAATTAGTCTTCAACACAATGAGCCCAGCAACCATTAGTTGAGGCCTCAGCTCAAACTTACTACTTGAAGTGAAACTACTAGAATGGGGAGGAAGAAGGGGACGAGGAAGAAGACATCTTACCAAAGCCAAGAGTATGGAACACTTGAACCATCAGACCTGGTTCAACYAACCAAAGAAATCTATTAAATTCCTTAGCCAAACACTTCAGGAGCTCTTCCACTCCACCACGGTCGAGCAACTCACCCATCAACTTCAGAACTAGGGGACTGGTGTTCAGGCAATGCCTTAGCTCGCCAAAGCTGCCACATGGGCACCTCCGTGGCGGACGTCCTTGGACCATGTCAACGCACTACTCAACTACAAGTGTGGATAACTACAACACTAAAGTCCTAGGGTAGAAGTCGAGTCCCGCATGGACAAAAATAAGCATTGCCTCCCAAGGATAAGTGCCCTCTCCAAGGAAGGTGAAACTCCCTAAAAACCTCAGTGGGTGGCCTCATCCCAATGACCCCAAAAAGAGTGAGGTCTCAATTATTTAAAGGCATCCCTCATCAAAGTAAAGGGGCTTCAACTCTTGGAACTCTCTAAATGCTCTATTTCTCTTACTCAYTTACTATTCTCCTCACTTGGCCCAACTGACTACATCCCCCCATTACTGACTTGAATGTCGAAGTRCCATCTCAGGGACCTCATCCCCGAGCCTCTAACTCTTTCTTGTTTGTAGATGTCCTCGATGCACAACCTTGTCCTTCCACCTTAGTTTCATATAGTTGGCAGGATTATCTATTACGTGTTCGGTTCAGCATAGCCCGTCTCAATACACCTCAAATCGGACAGCATCACCTACCTTATAATTTTTGTTTTACTAAAGCATTCCCTATCATTTGCAACCGACTTACTTAATCAATATGTTAAGAATCATTTGTATTAATGATCAAGCTGAAGGAATGGAACGATCCATCGTATGGACGCCCAGATAAAGCGGAATAGAATGGGCGAATTTCAAAAAAAATTATTTCCTTCCTACAACTGGGAATCGCATTCCCTATTTTAGAAAACTAATTTTCAAGGATCAATATTGAATCAAGAACCGAACCAGATCTGAACAAAATAGTAGGAGAAGGAAATACCTGATACGGAGAATTAGTATCCCCCAACGAAGGTGTTCATGCCCAGAAAAGTCACCAAAGACTGCTCCCACTGAAGATGGCGCAGTGTAGGACGGAGTAGAATCAGCAACGTTCTTCACAAGAACTGGATCCTTCACAAGAACCCAATGGACAGCAAGTAAGCACAACTACTTTTTAATTCTTTCACAAAGAACTGAAATCAAGAACCCTTCTTGATGACTCCCACGTGAGTGGAGATGAACTGTTGAAGGCAGCAGCGGCAGGAAGGAGGCAGTAGGGAGAAATCGGCACAGTCTCACTGTATGTTGATTTCTCTCTTTTGTGTTGTATATGTATCTCAGATGAGTGTGTTTTGAGGCTTCCGCTCCCTCCTCCTTTTATAATCCTAAAGGGATCAGCTCCTAATCCTATTAGGAGATATTGATCCCTTTAAGTGATAAGGTAGAGTCCTTATCTAATCTGTAGATCATGATCAGCCCTCCTAATTTGATTAGGAGTTTTTAGATTTGAATCATATTCAAATCTGGACTCTTACTAAGAGGATAGGGACTTTCCCTTATCCTTTAAGGTTGGTCCATATCTCAGATTTGCCCCATTCAAGCTAATCTAATTAGCCCAGCTCGTATTGGGCTTTTGGCCCATTAAGTGTATGTACTCACTTAAGCCTTCCAAATTGCTGCCTAGTTGGGCTTTCTCTGTATGGCGTGGGACCCAAACGTTGATCTACACATCAGCCACAAGGGTTCGGCTCAGCCTCTGTCACAAGGCTTAGCCAAATTCACTGGAAAGCCCAGTAAACCCCTTGAGCCCATCATATGGACTCTATGGGTCCAACACTTACACTAAGTGGTCCTTGGGCCAAGCCACCTTGTAACACCCAAAGACTGTGAGCAGATGTAAGATTAGCCCATCAGATTTAACCCTCAAAGGCCTTACACTTAACCTCCCAGCCCATAATGATCAAACACTGCCCAACAAGGGAGGACCTCTCCCCTGACTGCAAGGTACAGTGCTGCACTCTCCTCTTACATGGACCCCGGGGATTAAAACATTTTGCAAACAATTTTGGAAACCTATAATATATATTATACCGCATAAATATATTTTGTAAAACAAAATTTCAACGATTGAAATCAACTGCTGGCAGTTTTGGTTTTCATCAGAGAGAGTGCATTTCCCCGATCATTACCTTTGTYCGACAAAGGGATTGATCCTGTCACTATGATTACCCACTCAGATGGGTTCATGAACCATCTCAACTTAACCAGGTTTTGACCCCCTCTAAGGGTCTCACTGATTGGCATATCAAAGATGGCCCAATCTGCCACCTAGTGTGGTACCATAATTGAGTCTATGGATTAGGTGTAACATTCCAGTTTTGCCCACTAATCGCCAAGGTCCAGGGCAATACTAGAATTCTGGTCTGGTTCAAGGTCTCAAGCTAATCCCACACTACATGTACCTCGGGTCTCACCCTGGTGGCAGAGACAGGCCACCCCAACCGACTTGGCGGCACATCAGTGTCAGCCTTATCAGGGTAGATCTCCCTAGATCGGCCCACTGGCTATGAACATTCTAAACCAACACAAATCTCATAAGTGTCCAGTTTTAAGGGTATTACACAGAAACACACCACATAACATGAATCAAATAWGCAYTTTATYCATTTACAATAAATGTCATAAGTACATCAAACTGATTGGAGCTAAGGGCATTCAAAACTGTCTATCACAATCATTCATCTAAATTGAGTGTAAATGTTTAAAGGCATGAGTCTATAGTTGTTTATTTCGAAAGCACCGATAGAACTTCTTCCAACAAATTATAAATTTGACCAAATTGAGAGGTTGCCCACATACCAAATTTCTAGTTTTATTTTCTTTTGTTTAAATCTATTTAAACAAATAATATCATAATATGGTCAAAATCATCATTTTCCACTTTCATCTAATGAAAGATTAATTAAGGCTGCATTTGGAAGCAATGTAAATCAAGAACCGATGTAACATTTACATCGATTCAGTTTTGCAGGCATTTGGAAGGAGTATGTAATTATGGTCGATATAAAGCTGCACTCTGGTTCAGTTGTGCGTGCATTTGGATGGAGTAGAGTTTTACGTCGATAATCGATGTAAAACCTCATCAAGCATAAAGTTTTACATCAATAATCAATGTAAAAACTACATCAATTTTATCGATGTAAAACTTTACACTCTTCCACCCTCGTGTTTTTCAAAAAGCAACGGTCACTTTCACGGTTCAGTGTAAAACGTTACCGGTATACTTTTACATCGATGACATTTTACACTGATTCCAAACACAGCCTAAGTAAATATTTCAAACTATAAGAGATGTTTTGGTAAAATGCAAACTATTAGAAAGATTTTAGTAACTTTATGGGGTGTTTGAGTAAACAACCCAAATTTAAAGAGGGATTTTTTTATGCCAATACAAGGAAGCACAAGGGATTTTCACTTTATAGTCACCCCCTTTCAGAATCCAATGGTATGTAGCTTTTCAAGAGCTCTTTTATTTGTAGTTTACATGTTGTGGCTGAAGTTGTTGTCACCTCCCTCAGATGGTGCCTTCAAGATTAATTTTGGTGTGTTCTTGTTGGGGAATCTTGAAGAATCTTGAAGGCTTGGACCATTAGGCATAAGGGTTAAGAGGTGGTTTCGGAGGCCATGGTACGGGGAGATCATCTTGGTTTTTTCTAGTCCATTTGGTGACTATGATTCCATTAAAGGAGAGATTTTGGCTTTGCTCCAAGATGTTTGGATGGAATTCTACTTTGGGTTTTGAGGGGGTGGGGGTGGATGGAATTCAAGTGCCATCGAAAATCAGAGGCTGGAAGAGACACAGTCTATCCTGTCAATGCAATTGCATTCCAACCTGTGTAAGTCTTTCCCTTTCTCAATGGGGGAACTATAGGACTGAGTGTAACATAAGCAACTTGTCAAGATGGATTGTTGGAGAGATACAAGATCAAGAAGGATGACATATAAATAGAAACCTAGAAGTTGCTTCAAAAACATGGAGAATATTTGATTGAGATGGTTCTGTTATGTGAATTGGAAACCTAGAACTGCAAAACATTTTTTTTCTATTTTTGGAAGTCCACCTTTTTGGTATTTTTTTCTCAGAATACATTTTAGCTATTGCTATTATTGGTGTTGGAGGAAGATGATTGAATTCATACACCAAGAAATTGAAGCTTTGGATGCAAATTGGGAGTTTTCTTGATTTAGTTCTTTTCATATTTGTATTTCTTATTATTTATATGTATATGTGTAGTGTGTAAAAGTCAGGTTGGTGATTTTTCTATATTCACCTTCTTGCAATGAGAAAGTCTCCAGGAAAATGGATCGAGACACTACTTTTTGGGAAGAAAACTTCAAAATTAATCTAATTTATCAAAAGGAAGAGAGATTTCGGTAAGTGAGGCTTGACTTGCTATTTCCTATTCAAATCTCCAAAACTTTGTTTTTTTTATATGAACTATTAATGCTACCACTAGTACTAGTGTTAGTACTACCACTACTTATATTGTTACTTCTCTTCCTGTTGTTTTAAATCATGTTCTTTTTGTAAGAATTGTTAGTTCTATAGTTTAAGAGGTCTTTTCTAAATTAGTTAGCAATTTCTCAGTATTAGTGACCACTTAGTATTAGATCTAGCAGGAAACATTTCTCTACTACTTGAGAAATGCATTTATTGTTTTGATTGAGAAACCTCTAGAAGTTACATTTTTGGTTTGGCGTTAAATGTTTGTTCATAATTAACTAGAGATGAAAGTAATATTACTAGAAAACAGGCCTTAGGCCCATATACATGGGTTTACATGATTAATAAGTTAGAACCATGTATTATATATATATATGTGAAAGCCTCTTTACATCAAAAAAGAAATCAAAATGTATATTTTCAAAGTGAAGGGCAGGCATAGAGGGTGTATATAGGAACCACTTAAGCTCAATCGTGACTATGTATTTTGGATCAATTGGAGATGGTGACTCAGTTAGAGCTGAACTGTGATGGCACTGCTGCAAGGACTAAGATTAACAAAATAGCTTGATCTCCAAGAGTTGGAAGTGGAAGTGGATTCAAAACTAGTCATATCTTGGACAATAAAAAACAATTTAGCTCCTTGTATTTATAGTCACACATTAGGGAGTAGCTTACCTTTCAAGGGAACTCAATATCACATTTAATTGAGTTAGTAGAAATGCAAATGGAATGGCTGATGTACTGGCAAAGTAGGGGGTCAATAGACATCAGTTTTTTTTTATATAAGTATAGATCTTTGTATTTGGGTATTGTTGGAGTGCCCAAACATGTTGTAACTGACTTAAATTAATTTTAATGCTTAATTAATTTCTTTGCTGATAAAAAAAGTATATTATCACACTGTCTAGTGTCTACAGAAGTAGTTGAACATGAACTCATGAAAACTCTTCAATATTTGAAACTCAACAAAAATATTTGTAACTCAACAAGCCAGCTGTCTTTCACCACATTTACAGGACAACTTTTCTATAAGTAAATGCAAAAAAAAAATGCAATGTTCCTCTCTTTCCACATGCTTCAGCCAACTGATAAGGGAAATGTGTTCCTCAAGATACATTCCCTAGGGTTGTGATCCCTCACTAGATGAGATGACACTAGGGCTGAAGTCCTTGGGGGTAATCCACATTTATTGTAATTGGATGCTCCATATTTGGTATAGGAATTGGAATGGAAATTTGTTTTATGCTGTTTTTTCTTCAACAGAATATCATTTATATTTAATTTCTCTCCATTTCCTTATACATAAACAGTTCTTTTCTCCACCAACCCTTCCTTGTGCAATATAAACACAAACCTTAATTGAAAGTTTGATATCTAGGCATTTAAAAGGAATTATATAGGAACAAAATTAAGCAATGAATAAAGACATAACAAAAAAAATTTGGCAATACCATCTCATCTATTTAGGAACCTAAATTAAAGAACATGTAATAAAAAACTAAAAGAGTAGAAAAATCATCTCCAATTCTATATGAAAGGATAACAAAATATGAAGTTTAGAAGTATCATGTAAAATCAATAAAGAAAAATATTTAATTAATTTGAGTATCCAAGAAATAAGAACCTGTAATACCTTTACTAAATCTACCGACAATATTAGTAGAACAATCAACATCATCATCATCTTCCACATGAAGTTATAAGTCTTCATCTTCATTTATCCTCAATATTTTTAAACCATATTGAGTTCTTCCTCTTGTTTTTGTTCTTTTACAATACTTTTGCCTTTGTCTTAACCCCTACCATCACTTTTCCCATTACTACCTCTACCTCTACTTTGACTTGCACATGTATAAATTGCATATCCGCTTTTCCTTGGCTTATTTGACCCTTTAATGACTTCAATTGCTCCTAATGCTTCATTTGCTTGATTCCATGTGAGATAACTACATTGTTGAATTGGCTCATTTGATGGGTCTTTCTAATAAACCATTCACATTCACAACTCTCATCAATATCATAAAAGCAAATGGGATCTAATTGCATTGGGTTTAAACATCTTGTTAGGAATTTCTCACGAAGACGAAGACAATATCATTAAGCCTCTTTTGATTAAGTAGATTCCTATTTTTCATAAAAATATACATTCATAACAAACAAAATAGGAAAATTATAAAAATAAAGTATTTTAACTTTTATAGTTAATTTTATTATTGACGCTACTAGATATTACCAATCCACTAATTAATAGTAGAATTACTTATATTCTCAAAGATGCTCTAGTTACGCTTACAGGCAAAAGATGTACACTTGAAACTTAATATATGTCTTGCAATATGCCTAAGGTCCAGTGTGCAATGTCTATAAGTATGCCACTAATCAACTACAAAGTACAAATTACAAAATAGAGAAAAAAATAAAATTAGAGAATACAAATTAAAAATAACAATATATAAATATTAATGAATTAACCATAAGATTCTAGAGAAAGATATTAGTTAATTATTTTATTTCCCATTGTCTAATTCTCATTTCCTTAGAAAATGCACCACGGGCATGGTTTTATTCTTTAAATTGATGAAAAATCTGATCTTGAATTTCAATGTCACTCACCATCCTCTTAATACAATGTATAAAGTTTATCTTAACTTCCCAACTGATTCTTCACCATCAGCTTTATAAAAGAGGGTTGGATTGATGAAGAACCCCACAATGTGCAAAGGATGTTGCATCATATTATTCCAATGTTTGTAAAAAATTTCTACAATGGGCTTATATTTTGTTTCTTTCCTACCAATAATTTCTTTTACCTTTTCTCTAACCAGTTCCACTGCATAGTAGAAGTATTCCGTTGTTGATTTTTCATCACCATTAACCAACCATAAGAGAGAGAGAAAGAGAGAGAGAGAGAGAGATAGATAGATTAAAATGGGAAGGGGTTTTGTTTGGGCAACTTGACTTTCTATACATGATGAAGTAAATGGTATGCACATGTGAAATATTTTTCTTTGTGCGGATAGATCACGAATGATGGTCTGATTTCTTATTCAAATGCTTGGTTTTTTTGTCTTTTTCATTTATCGTTTTAATCACTATATCTCTGCAAATGTTCGTTAACRAACTTGTGATATTCTAATGTTTGAAAGAGAGTAAGAGCGAGGAYGAGAGGTGCCACTTTCTACGGATTTGGTTAGATCCCTTAGATCTATAGATGCTCTTCCCTTTTTGTCCCATGGTACCATCACCTTGTCTAGGCATCCATCCTTTGGTTTCTATTTGAATTCTTCCTTGTGCTGATCAATAAGTTCCTACCAGATCTCCATGCGTTGATATGGATATCAACAAATTTGTAGAGGTAAGATCTACTAAGAGAGAGAAAGAGAGGTAAATATGATGAAAGAAGGTGTGTGTCTCTCTTGCATTTTAAAGCAACTTTCTTTTTGGTTAGTTATCTCCAAAGCTATATGTGGGTAGTCATCACAATCCTCAGTAATGCTAGTTCTTGTGAAAGCCTCATAAACATACTTACCACCCCTTTTGGGATCCTAAGGGGGACTCTTAGCATAGGTGATGGTAACAAGTGGTTACTGTTAACAGATGTACCACACGTTTGTTATTACCGACCTAATCAATTTTCTTCTACATATTTAAATTGAAAAAAAAAATTACACGTGTCTTTTTACAAATTATGGCTTATGTGTTCTTCTATTACATTTAGGGTAGAGTTGATTTTATAAATGTCCTACTAATCTCACCGTGCTTTTACAGATTTGCCACATGCTCCGAAAATAAGGAGGGTGTAATGATGGATAGTGGAGAGAGGATTTCTTATAAATATTTATTGAAAGCTATTTCGTTTGCATGTTTAGGTATGTAGTTTATTTAACAGATTAATTTTGATTTTTTGTTTAATATTAAATATTTTCTTTTTGTCTTATTTTATTGATGAAGTGTTTAAAACATTTAATTAATCTTCTTGAGCATTGTAATTTATTTGTTCATGTTGTTTTTATTTTATTGCTATTAAATTTAGATAGATGTTTTTGTTGTGGATGTGAGTATGGTTCATTCAATCTTCTTCTCTTCTAAAAATGATTTTTACATAGATCATAAGAGTGCAAAAAGTGGAAATGATGGTTTGGTATGGATTTATATTAACYCATAACTTGAATATCATGTCCTAATAGGGTTGTAACCCATTTCATTAAATTGGCTTTGAATATGGTCTTGCCAAGTTCATGCTAAATCCAACCCAAGCTGTACCTTATTTTCTTGTAATAAGTAGAATCAATCTTTTGTTGTTCCATGTCTCTGAAGCAATTAGTAAGTTGTTTTTTTGTTTTCAAAGGGAAGGGGGATTTGCCTTGTAATTTAGTGTATAACATAATAAAAGAATGGGAAATTTTCACTTTAGTACCTTGAACTTTGGGGGTAGTGTCAAGTTAGTACCTGAATTTTCAAACGTGTCACTACAGTACCTAAACTTTCAAAAAAGTGTCAGGTTGGTCTCTGCCATTAACTAACCATCAGTTATTTGTTGGAAATGTCAAAACTACCCTTCAAAAGAAGACACTGTTCATTGTCTTCTAGCTAGGGATTGAACCAGTTGAGGTGGTTGAGATTCTAAACTAAGTCATCATTGTCTTCTACCTTTAGATCTAAAAGACATTATTGTCTAGTTAGTTCTTTGCTTTTAGTTATTGTTTCCCTCTGTTATATTTTATGTTTTTTCTCTTTTTTTATTTAAAGATAATCGATTTAGTCTCAAGGTAAAAGACATTGAACAGTGTCTTCTTTTGAAGGGTAGTTTTGACATTTTCAACAAATAACTGACAGTTAGTTAATGGCAGGGACCAACTTGACACTTTTTTAAAAGTTTAGGTACTATAGTGGCACGTTCGATAGTTCAGGTACTAACTTGACACTACCCCTAAAGTTTAGGGTACTAAAATGGAATTTTTCCTAAAAGAAGAAAATAATTTGTGTAAATTTTATTCTATGTAAAAAAAGACCAAAAACACTTATTCAAATGACAATTTATTCTATGTAAAGCTTTTGGTTGCAAGACAAGTCTCTAAAAAAACTTCATGACTACTCTAAGACAAAAACAAGTAGTATCAACTCTAAATTCTCTTACATTACCTTTGTTTGCTCAGTTAATCTAGAATTACATAAAACAAAAATGAGTGTAGACCAAACATTTCATTTTACTTAAAATGTAAACGGACACAAATATACAAATTGACAACCCCGTGCTCAACACGAGTTACTCCACTAGTTTACATTTATTCCATGTACTACTAACAAATAAATAACGTAATGGCTCTTTGAAAGTGAACAAGCTTTGAAAAGTAAGAAATGAAGTGGAAAACCTTGTGAGAACAAATTTAACAAGATCCCTTCCATTTGTTTTTTCCTTCATACAAACAAGGAGAATAGGATGTTTGTAACTGAAGCTGTCACTTGTCTTGCCTTGGCAACATAATTCTTTGGAGACTCCACTCCTCTAATATCCTTCAACATGAAGTCTAATAATGAGCAATGTAAGGAGTCCAAAGTAAGTTTTTTCTTTTTATCTTCAAAAGACCACCTATAGCCATATAAGTAGAGTTGTTATTACTAACTACTTGCACCACATGTTCTTCTCCCATTTCCTTAACAACCTTATCAATCAATTCATACAAATTGTATTGTAGATTTTATTTGAGGAATCAATTAATTTAAAAAAAAAAGGTACCTTTAGGAGAATTCACTAAAAAGTTTATCAAATTTCTTTGCCTCTTGTTATGTCCATCCATTAGACATAATAGTGTACTCGTACGTTTTCTATGAGGCTTCATATTCCTTGAAAAACAACTTTGTTTTTTCAATATTCCCTTCTAAGAGTGGTTCTCTTAACTTATGATAACTTAGAGGTTTCTACCCATACTTCCACCATAATCTCAAAAAACTTCAATTTTGTTGTGTTGAAGGGTATTTCAACTTGGCAAAACCACTTCGCAACATATTCATTCGCATTTTTTCTTTTTTCCTTTTTACCTTTTTAATTGGCTTTCTATTCTTCTTTGCACTGATTGTCCCTTGTATGTTGCCTCTATCACTTTTTTTGGACTTGGCTTTACAAAAGCATCTATGGGTCTTCTAACATTTTCCTTCTTTTTTTGTAAGAATATGATATTTAATGTTTGAGCACTCCTACCAGTTGAAATGTAGCCACCTACTTTTGTAGGTTGGTTATTTTCATGATGGGATTCTTTTTCAGAAATAATATTCTCCCATGGCCTACAGTTGTTCTCAATTATGAAATCATATAATGGTTTCTTCCACTTATTTTTTAACATATAGTCTTGCATCTCCTTTTCGATACTCATTGTAGTTTTGAAGCACTTAGTAACATTCCCATATGCTCCAATTAAATGTTGTTTTATTATCTTAATTCATCCTTTAACAATCTTGCCACATAAGGAGCACATGGCAACATTTTTATCCTCCATATCATGCCAATATTCATACTTCCATGCAGTATCCTTTAAATGAGCTTTATTCCTAGAGATAGAAGTATTTCAATTTTCATCCTTATTTGCCATTGTTTAATGAAATTAAAATCAATGAGCAAATGTGTAATGAGTCAATGACAACAATAAATTTAAGTTAATTAACAAACACAAATAAACATCAAGTGATCAACAAATCAAGGTAATATTAGAAAGGCTAATATAAGTGCAAATTCATGGATAGGCAAAATACATGAAAAAAAATAAAAAACATAATAAATACACTACAAAAAAAAACACATTTCTAGTGGTAATTTCTGAAGTGACTATTCAGTGACTACCGCTAGAAATATTGATCTTTAGCGGCATCCAATTAAAATTGCTGCTAAAGACCAGTTGACAGCCATTAGAAAAGAGGTGCTAATTGCTAAGATTTTCTTCCTCGCGGCTCCCGCCTCTTTCTCTTCTGATTTTCATCCTCTTCCCGCCCATTTCTCTCATTCTCTCCCAAAGTCGTCTCTTTCTCTCTCTCTTACTCAAGCTTCGCACCACCAGCACGGACGGAACCAGTGGACGACATCTAACCACCGGTAAATCTCTATCTTTACTCTTTCTCTCTCTCTCTCTCTCTGTCTTTCTCTCTTTCTCTTTCTCTCTATTCAATCTCATATTTGATTTTCTTTGCGTATTCACCTCTTGATATGGTTTTTTTATGGTTTTTTTTTATTTACCTCTTGATAGGAAAAAGGAAACAGCAATTTTGGTCATGTATTATGAATTGATGATTGCTARATATCTAAATATTACCTATATTTCTTCTATTGTTTCTGAATTTTAGTTGCATTTTATGGTTTCATTTTTCTTAATACTTGTAAATGAATGCTTTTCTATCCTTTTTTACTTTCCTTTTTGCACTTTAATATCTCTCCTAGTGATATGACTTTTTCTAGTCTTTTCCCGCTTATTTACATGTAAACATTCCTCATTTTCTCAGAGGGTCTCTTGGCTAATTCTCTCAGTTCCAGCATGCTCTGCAATCAAGTGATGACTCTTGAATCTGATTCTTTTGATCAAGATGATCTTAAGACAGAAAAGCCATCTATAGTTGCATCAGAAAAGAAAAAGAATTATGTTTCACAATCTATTGTGGCTTTGCACTATTGTGTTCTGCCTCCCTCTTGTGTCAGGAATCTAGATCCTCTTGGTAGCCGGAGAGCAAAATCAATAGGTATAAATTTAGTTTAGTCTTTTATTTTTAATTTAATGGAGGATTATTTTAGAATCTCTAGGTTATTTTCTTAAGACAATTTGTTTTGAAAAATTGGTTTTGTTAGAAAGATAATAACCTCCAAATGTTTTTTCCATGTTAACATATATTTTGTCAATTAGAAGCACTTCAATACTCTGCAATATTTATTTTCCTTTTTTCTTCTTTGGTTTTTCTTTTTTTTTTTTCATAATGTCCTTTTCTGTACAGACCTTGGAACTTATTATACAAGAAAGGGTCAATACCTCTGCCAAACTGAAAGAGAAGAAGTAATATCAATCTATGAATCATAAAGATGGACATCAATTTAGATTGTGTTTTAGAGAGCCAAATAAATTTGCTTTGCTGTATTGGTGCAGAACTTATTATGGGAAGATCATGGAGGACATGAATGCAAAGTTATAGGAACAAGTTAATTCAAAAATATTTAATTTCTTAGTGGCTTTGCCAACCATTTTCCTCCTTCTAATGACTTGACAAAAAGTGTAACTTTTTTGTTTTGAGCAGGATTGGATCAATTCTCACAAACTCAACACTAATGCTGGAAAATTAAGACTGGTATATTTGTAACTAGTACCTGCTTTTGTTTTTCTATTGCTTGGAATTTTGGTTGGTAGTGATAGGCCATCATAATTAACAAAGGCACACTAGTATCTGCATTTCATTAGTGTGATTTCTGTAAATAACTTGGCTTGACTCTTTCTACACTAATGTTGGAAAACTAGGACTGGTATATTTGTAACTGATACCTACTTTTATCTTTCTATTGCTTGGGATTTTAGTTGCTACTGCTAGGCATCATAATTAGTAAATAATGGTTCACTAGTATTTGCATTTCATTAGTCTGATTTTTGTAAATAACCTGCATTTCATTAGTTTCTCTCCATTTGGTTGCTACTGATAGGAATGGTAATTTGTTTTATGCTGTTTTTTCTTCAACAGAAGAAAAAACTGTTAATGATTACATTAATAGCAACCAACCCTTCCTTGTGCAATATACACAAGTCACAATGCATGTATATGAGATGTACTGTGAAGGTTTGCAGTTTGCTATAATGTTGGAAGATAATGTAAAACTRTTAATGATTACATTTCCTAGAGGAAAACCAAGAGTCAATGTATTATGTATTTATTTAGTGGGTGTTTGCCAATATGTATGATTTTGTTTTTCAAAGCAAAAATAACTGCCACATTAGTAAAAGCAATATGATTTTTCTTATCAGATTTACTCAAAGAGTCTAAACAACCCTCAAAYATTCTATGTGGAAATTTGGTTGGGAGCTCAACAGGGCCTCTAGACACTCTATGGGGAGAATTTCAGCTTAAAATGCTTTCCCTTGTTGCCAAAATAAACCTTTTCTTAGTGGTATAGGCTTGAGAAAGGGAGCTGAATAGCCAAGGACCTTGGTGCTAATAGGCACACTTTGAGAGAAGTAGCATGTCTTGCAAGGGAGCTGATCGAGAACCACCTTCAAGTGGATAGGGAAAACAAAAAATGATATGCCAGATGTTCTAGCAAGAGAAGGGACAATAGGGATCAAATGTAACGGGGTCCACCCATTGGAAGCAAGAGAATTTTTGTTATATACAAAGAAGGGGTATGTGTAGGGAAGGGAGACTAGCTTCCTAATGTAACTTTAGGGTGTTGACACAATCTATCTTGTAGCCTTCTATTATTTTTTTTGACAATAAGATTATTCCAGTTATGCAAAAAAAATCTTCCTTAGGAGTATGTTCTAAATTAAAATATTTCAAAGTTGAATGGCTGGCTTAAGATGGGAAGAATTCTAGTACAAGGTAGTCTTTAAGGCTGATTTGGAGTTCAGGGAGGAGGTGTTGATATAGAGGATCCCTAATCCAGTGATAGGTCTGGATTACATGCATGATTCTTCCACATGGGAGATCATATAGCAAGCTTCTCTAGTGGCTAGATTAAGAAAAAATATACATGTATTTCTATGTATTCTAAACCAATGTTGTGGAGTTGTGTTTCCAAAAGGTGGGGAAAAGAAGGCTAAAGAGGGGAGATATGATGCACCTTCCGATAGGGTGTAGAGGGTCTTAGTGAAAAATGGTACATCGTTTCCATTATTCTTATTCCAAAAAACAGAACAAACAAATGAAAAGACATGGAGGGAACTCTAATATCCAACATTATACTAATTCACAATCAGGTTATGCATGCATAAAAGCATGCTTTATTTATTTTTCTTTCTTCTTCCACTTTCTTATTCCCTGTAAAATTTTAAAGATATGTAATTTATGGATTTAACTCTTTTAGGCGTCATTTGAATGGTCCATATCTCCAAACCATTCAATCAATGTTGGTAGGTCTATTCCCCAAAATTTAACTGACAGCCCAAAAGCAATTCATATACATGAATTCTTTTATTATGCTAATTGATTGGATTGTTCAGATAAATTAGATAGAGGAACTCATGAAGTAAACCGCCATTCCTTGTTTACAGATTGCTATTGGTCTGGTGAAAAAAAAATATTCTGCAACACCATCTAGAAAAAATGATTTTAATTTTGAAATAGGAATGKACTGGATGGCAAACTGCTATTGGTTTGGTTCAGAAACCAAAAAATTTTGTGCACCACCCTGCATAGGATGTGAGTTTAGGATCAGGATCTGCTACAAATAAGACATGTACAATGGGTTACCCAATCATCAGTGAATATATGGATTTCTGATGCACATACTCTTGACTGGTTTGTAGCCCATTGTGTGTGTCTTGTTTGTAGTAGATTCAGCTTGAGTATGGCTTTGAATTAAAATATGTAGGGTGAGCTGGGGTGGGGTAGTAAACAGCAGGCCTAATCTAATTCTCACCCAGTCATCCATGGTCAAGATGGGCCATGAGTGACAATGTATGCACTATAGAACTGTAAATGCARCATACTGGGTGACTTTAGGTTCTTTTCAAAGGCGACCTATGATTTCAGAGTCCAGACCTGCTGCCCTAGTTAGGTCTGTACTTTTTGCCATGAACATGAATCTTGAATTGTCATTTTGTGAGCTAAGGGCAGGCCAAAAGCACATCGATTAGAGTAGATAAGAATCAAGCTGTTCTACATCTGGAAACATACCGGTAATTTGTTCACCGCATGTATAGGTTTCTGAGACATAAAGCTGTACATTGTCTGAGTACTTTTATTTGTTTAATTCTCCTATCACCTATTGTTTTTAGTGTTGTATCTTATAGGTGCTAGAAAGTTTAAACTTTCTATATGCTAGGCCATACTGTTGGTTGACCCATACATGAGCACGCAAGGAATGGGTTGGATCTACATTGATGTTTTAACTGTCTTAACTTATTGAATATTAGATAGAGAAAATTAAAAAATGTTGAGAGATAATACTAACTATTAGCTCTCTCTTGTGCATGCACTCAAATTATCCTTTTACTCAAGAGGAGGAACTACAGAAATTCAAGAAAGAATTTGAAGCATGGAAAGCAGCCAGAGTTTGGGAACATCCAAAGGTTGTTGAACTTAGCAGAATTCCTGGGCAATGGCTTGCTCAAGGGAACCTGAACAATGGAACAAAATCTAGTCACTCTGAGCAGATCCCCCTAATTGATTGTGATTAGAAATTTGGTAAGACTTATGATAACAAATTGGGTAAGCCTAGATCTTCTGTACCAACAAGGATAGTGATCTTGAAGCCTGGCCCTGACAGGAATGGGGGTAGTGAAGATTCTTGGGCTGGTTCATCAGAAGCTATTGAAGAGGAAACACTTCAGCAACAGCCAACCCAACCTGAGAATAGTTTTTCTTTAGAGAGAATGCCTCCTCAAACTCTGCAGCAAGGTCTGGAATCCTAAGGTTCCGGCAATGAAATGCACAAAGCCATCACCACTGATGCTCTCAAAGTCCCCAAGTCATTCAAGTACTCTGAAAGGTGATGGATTTCGCCACAGAAGCTTCAACAAAAACATTAATAGGTTTCTTTTTCTTCCTACTTATTCTATAACTCTGTGATTACTTATAATGCAGGTATATGAGCCCGATTGATCGACTGATGTCTCCCATTTCCAGAGGCCTTATGGCAAGAAACAGAAAGGAAGGACCCCTCTTGCCACCATCTAAAAGCCCATCGAAGGTATACAGCTTCTTAGAACTCTGTTGATTCCATGAGTTCTTTCTTATGTTCAATTAAATTCTTGCAAACATATAAGAAAATCAAGTTGCCCAACCCAGAAATTACAAAGATGTAATCATCAAAGCTGTCCCCCCCAGGAGGTGGTTCTATTTGAATCCAGTTGAACAACCGAATGGATTACTCACTTTACTTTCTTTGTTGTTGCAGCTACTGGATGATTAGTGTCTTCAAGAAGTGGATCTGTCTCAGTATTAACTCCGTTGTGGATGAGGAAATCATGGGTTTATTTTAATTTTCATTATCCATGTTTTACGGTTAATGGATAATGCTTCATTTAAAGAAAATTGTATTCAATCTTCAGACAATGCATCTATAAAGTATTTAAATTCTTTAATTTCCACCCCTTCATTTGGAATTGCTTAGAATCTATATTTTCATGATTCAAATGTTCAAAATTTGTTTCTCATTCTCACCAACCCGGTACCATTGGAATTGGACTAAACTAATTTCTCCATTGATCTCTGTCCACAAAAAAAACTTAATTTACAATGTGAGGGAGACAGCATCATTAGTTTTGAATCTTGCTAGGTATGGGGCAATGCACTTCCTGGCAGCCAACTTTCTAGCCGGTATTTATTTCAACCAGAGATTCAGATCCTCCTCAAAGACAAACTCAGATGTAAATATGCTCCTTTATTCATTGCACAATTCTGATAATGTCTTTGATCAATTGATTATTTGATCAGAGAAAATAACCAATTTAACTTAAATGAATATAGAGAAARTAGGTTATTTGAAGAAAATTAGAAAAAAATAAAAAAGGTTATTTTGAAAAAAAAATACTTTTAGCGGCAATGGCGCGGCTGCCACTAAAAACACGTGCCAAACTTATAGTAGCAGTCGCAACTGCTGCTAAAAGTATTTTTAGCGACAGTTTAAAATTTATACCAAWAATCGAGGAAACTGTCGTAGTGATAGAAGAGGGAATGATATATGATCAGTTCAGTAGTCAAGTCCTTGTCCATCTATTTAATTTTTCTACTTACTACTTGTTGGATTTTAATCTCATGAGATTAAATCCAATGGGTTTGATTGGTCAATTACATGAGAAATTGCACCTGCACACTTGATTGAAAAATCAGTTTTTCTCTTATAAAACCCAGTTTTGAATTTGTCCCACATTGGAAAATTATAAGTTTTGTTTTCAGTATTTCAATAGGAGCTGATTTACACTCCTTAGAATTAGTAGAGGAGAGTATGGGGATTCGATACCGTGCGCACGCGTGTATGCGACGCAATGAGACGCTTTAGAGGCGCACTTTGCTCGCACCCTCGTGGCTCGCGATGGGTGGCTTTGGTTTTGGTGTGTTGCTGACTGTTGATCACCGTTGATGAGATCAACGGTCACAATTCGATCAGGTGCGATCAAGAGGCACAATTTAAAGTTAACAGTCACTAACTGTTAACTACTTTTTAAACAGTCACAATGTTTGAAATTGAGATTGTTCAAGGTGCCTTCTCTAAACCAGCACCTACCTTTTCTTCATACCTCTTCACAAATTATTTAAGGAGCATGAATCAGACTCCAAAACACACAATTTCGAAATTCACTCACTCTCTCTCTCTCTCTCTCTCTCAGTCCGGTCTACTACAGTCTCATAGAAGGTTTCTTTGGAGACTCTTCAACTTTGCTGGTTGCAGATTCTCGCCCAAGGCTCTGTTGTATCTTGGGAACGAATTTTCCTGTAACCCAATAGCAAACTCAGTAAAACTGAGTGGGGGCAAATAACGTTCTAAAGACAGTGTCTTCAAACACGCCTCAGAGATTCTCCTCCAAAGTTACAGTGACCCCACTTTCTCCAACACTACTAAAAAAATTAATATAGATTACAAATGAATAATAAGTGGGAGTTTGGAACAAGCCCTATTTTGTTTTACAAAACATGTGAAGAACAAGGGGCAGATCCCCTATTTTTCTATACAAAATAAGTGAAGAACATTATATTTTGCACAAAACTTGTGAAGAACAAGGTGTTTTTTCACACAAAAATGAAAAGYTTTTTGTTTGAATAAGAAGAGGAAGAGGTATGAAAAAAAGGAAGAATAAGGAAAAAAGAAGAGGATGAAGAGAAAAAAATAAATATAAATGTATTAAAACAAAGGGAGTGGAACCCTTGTTTTTGCATTCAAAATCGAAGAAAAGAAAAGAAAAGAAGGACTAGCCATCTAGGCTCTAGCACTGAAATTGAGAAGAAGAAGAAGCAGAAGAAGAAGATAAAACTAAAAAACAAATCAAAGATTGGTCAGTCTGGTCATTTGGACTTGGATGTTAGAGTTTGGGCAGAGGGCGGATTGAGAAGAAGAAGAAAGACAAAAGTAATCATAGTCTAGTCGATTTGGTCGTTTGGACTTGGACTTTGGGTGGAAGGTGGACTCAGAAGAAGAAGAAGAAGACGAATATTACATAATACATACTTGGAGCTGGCTGAGCTGAGGAACGATGGAGGAGTTTTTCCTTGTCGTTACTCATTGTAAGGTTTTTTACTAAAACCCTACAACAAAAACAATGTTGATGTTGATGTTGATGTTGAGGAACTTCATGTGGAAGATGATGATGATGTTGATTGTGCTACTAATAATGTTGGTAGATTTAGTAAAGGTATTACGGGTTCATATTTCTTGGATACTCAAATTAATTAAATATTTTTCTTTATTGATTTTACATGATACTTCTAAACTTCATATTTTGTTATCCTTTCATATAGAATTGGAGATGATTTTTCTACTCTTTTAGTTTTTTATTATATGTTCTTTAATTTAGGTTCCTAAATAGATGAGTTGGTATTGCCAATTTTTTTGTTATGTCTTTATTCATTGCTTAATTTGGTTCCTACATAATTCCTTTTAAATGCCTAGATATCAAACTTTCAATTAAGGTTTGTGTTTAATTCCTTTAGGGCTTGATTGGTTAAAATTTAATTATTATTGCATAATTTGGATATTTTATTATTTGTTCATTTGTTGTAAATTTGTAATGCTTCTTCTATTTGTTTAATTTATTGTTGGCTTTTTTTTTTTTTTTTGTTAAAGACAAAGTTATGAGAAAAAAGATAGCATTCAAGGAGGACAATACTCAACATTCACCTCAACGGTATGAATTTCTGAACTTAAAACACTTTTAATATTTATTAATTTATTTTTTTAGTATATTTGGTTTTGACTTCTTTATATTGAAAATAATATATTTAAATATTGAASACGAATACATGATAAATTCATAATATTTTTACGTTTTTAGCATTTCATATAAAATTTATATTCATTTGAATGATTCTAGTGTTAATATTTAGTGTACATGCTTGTTAGTTTGCATACAAAACCAATAAAATAGTTTAAAAAGTGTAGGAAAAGTAAAATTTTAATAAAACTTATAGTTTCAAATTTCATCGCCCAGGCACCTAAGTGCCCTATGGTCGCATAAGCTCAGTTATGCACCTTGAAATCTATTTCATTCAAATTAAACAACTATTTCATTGAAATAAAAGGCGAAAAAGATAACCTACACAAATTAGGAACCTATGAAAGAGATCAAGCATTAAGTTGGGATCGGTCCAAGCACAGTAGAGATAGCAGGTAGTCCTCAAGATTTATCAGTCTTCCCAATCGATATAGAAAAAGAAGGCAACGAAAAGAAATAAAACGATTACAAAATGAAAAAAACAAAAAAAAAAAAAAAAGAGATTGATCCTATATAGAACTAACAAAGTCAAAGCAAAATTGTATAATGATCGGAAACAATTAGAGAAAAAATCACAGCGGGATTGGGCTGGTATTGAGAGCTTATGGGAGTGAACTCGGCAACCCCCTCATTATCACTTAGATGTTGGCCTGAACGCGGTTACTAGAAAAGGGGATATGAGATTTGCACTTAATCTTCTTCCGATCAACAACGATGCCGACTATTGGCAAGCCGAACTGGTAGTCTGGGTATGGTTTTCACCTAGGTTGGGATTTCGGCTTGAAATCGGCCGATGCTGCAGTGTATCTCAGCCCATTTCGGTTTAGTCGGTTTGCTTCTAAATGAGGATGGTAGCACTGCTACCTATGGTTCTTTTTGACTAATTACATTATTGCCGGAAGACGAGCGGTGGCAGCGGTGGTCTCGTGTGTGTTTGACTGTGCTATAAACAAGAGGACAAAGGAAGGGATAGAGTGGTTTGCAATTCGATGATGACAATTGTGTCTCGGTTTGGAGTGGAGACAAGATATGAAGTTCAATTTGATGATGACAATGGCTATTTGTTTAGGTTGTTGCAGTTGAAACCAACGGTGATCAGCGACAGCGGTGTGAGACTAAGAAGAAAGGGAGAGAGGGATCAATTGTTAATAGAGAGAGAAAAACGAAAGAGATCAAAGAAGAGGGAGGGAGTAGGAAGGAAATAGGAGAAGACAGAGGCGGTGAAGAGAGAGTAGATCGTCGCTGCCAAGAATTGCAGCAACAATCAAAAGAAAAACGGAGGAGGAACGGGAAGAAGAAGAAGAGGAAGAGGAAAAAACTAGAGAGAAAGAGAAAGAAAAGATCTAACTGGAGAGGAAAGTATCGCCGCCACTCTTGTTCGATTTGAACGAAGATGAACAATGCAAGACAGAACATTAGATTCGAGAGACTTCTTTGTTCCCTTCGCTAGAAAGAGATGATGAGCATTCCCTTTTTTAAAATTTTAGTGCCCCTCTCATTAGAAAGTTAGGTCCCCTTATATATTAGAGTGTAAGGACATTTTTGTAATTTTAGAGGTTTCTAGAGATAATTTTGTAATCTTGGGAAATTTGGGTCAAACCAGGTCTAAGGGGATTCGGGCTGGGGTTCTTGATGGATGTATGGGATTCTGGGTCGAAAACTAGAGGGCTGAGACTGGTCAGAGTGCAAAGAGTGGTTTTATGCATGGTTTTCAAAATCAGACCGGACAGTCAGACGGGAAAAACCAAGAACTGGTTAAGCGACCAGTTCTGTTTTACCCCAGAACTATTATTTCCCAAAAAACCGTTGATTTGGTTAACAAACCACTGACTTGGGCATTCGAACCGTTCAACAGTTTAGCCATTTTTTTTAGAACGGGTCGTTCGTTTGGTTCGAACGGTCAAACCATTCAACCTGAGAACAAAACCCCTGACTAGTTCGCTGTCCAGTTTGGTTTTAAAAACCTTGATTTTAGGTGCATGCTAATGAGATTTTCGAAACATAATCTTTTTGGATGAATGGTCAAATAGGGTATTTTTTTGTTGAAATTTGGCATGATGGGGTTTTTGGACATTTTAAGTTGATTGGCAATGTCAAGTTGGAACAATTGGGCCCATATCGAGCAAATCTGATAATTGCTTCATTCGATCGATCGAGAACCTCATAATAGAATCTTTATGCGATGGAAACAAAAATAAGGGTATTTTTGGTTAAAATTTTACAAGTGGATATTTAGGGTATCCATAATCTAGTGGTAATGTTTGATTGGTTCGGAGGAGTTAAGATCATAGGAATTTGGGTCAATAAGGGGATTCAAAATAGAATTTTAGTTTGATGGAGGGGTAAACAGGAGAATCTTGGGTTGAGACTTTATGGTAGGTGTTTTGGTGTATTTTAGGCTTAATCATATGGTCTAATGGGATTGGATGTGATTGGGTCAAGGGGATCCGGGTTATGAATGTTTTAGGCTAACAAAAGGGATCGAAATGGAATCTTCGCTTGATAAGAAGGTAAATAGAGGAATTTTGAATTGAAATTTGCTGGGTAGGTTTTTTAGAAGGTCTCGAGTTTGATGGTGGTGTCTAATCTAAGAATTGAGGGTGAATTGGGGGTTCAAGTGGCAGATCAAGCAAAAATCGGGTGTTGATAACTGCCCCTCTTTATTGTGAGGTAGGAAACTATACAACAACAAAAACCAAAAGAAGCACACTGATATTTTTGTGAAGGGTAGGATCAGAAGAGGGGCGAAGAAAAGAATGAAGAAGGATTGAGGTGAAGGAGAAAGGTTCCCATGCAGCATCATTACATCATGTAAACGCCATTAATTTTGTTATCGGCAAAGTGGCCTCTCCTAGGCATAACCTTCAAAATTAGTTACTCAACATGTGAATAAGAAAGGAAATAACAATAAAAGAAACTTAACATGTGAATATCAATTACTTTTGGAAAAGTGACCCTTCCTAAGTGTTAGAAACCTTATGGAATTAGGGTGCATTTTTCACAAAAAAAAACATATTAAAAGTAATTCAAAGCATGTAAACTATTTATTTTTTTGGAAAAATGACCCCTCCTAGGTATTAGAAACCTTATGGAAACAAGGTATAATTGTTACTAAGAAAACCAAATAAAAAACAACTCATAATATGAAAACGGTTTACTTTCTTTTTTTTTTGTAAAATGACCCCTCCTAGGTATCGAAAATCTTATGGAATCAAGGTATACTTGTCACTAAGAAATCCATATCAAAAACAGTTTATAATGTGAAACTACCTACTTTTTTTTGGAAAAATGACCCCTCCTGCACATCAAAAATCTTAGGTTTACTTGCCACTAAGAAAATCACATTAAATAAAATTCATAATGTGAAAACTATTTACGTTTTTTCCAAACGACCCCTCTTAGGTATCAAAAACCTTTCGAAATCAGGGTATACTCGTCACAAAGAAAACCATATAAAAAAATACTCATAATGTGAAAACAATTTACTTTTTTGGAAAAACGGCTCCTCCTACGTATTAGAAACCTTATGGAATCAAGGTATACTTGTCACTAAGAAATCATATTAAGACAACTTGTAATGTGAAAACTGTTTAATTTTTTTGAAAAACGACCCCTCTTAGATATCAAAAATCTTATGGAATCAAGGTATACTTGTCACTAAGAAAACCATATCAAAAACAACTCAATGCGAAAATTTTTACCTTTTTGGAAAAATGACCCCTCCTAGGTATTAGAAACTTTACGGAATCAAGGTATACTTGTCACTAAGAAAACCATATCAAAAACAACTCATAATGTGAAAATTGACTACTTTTTTTTTGGAAAAAAATGACCCCTTCTAGGTATCAGAAACCTTATGGAATCAGGATATACTTGTCATTAAGAAAACCATATCAAAAACAACCCATAATGTGGAAATTGTATACGTTTTTTTGGAAAAACGACCCCTCTTACATATAAAAAACCTTAGAATCAAGGCATACTTGTCACTAAGAAAAGCATATCAAAAACAACTGATAATGTGAAAACTATCTACCTTTTAGGAAAAACAATCCCTCCTAACTATCAGAAACCTTATGGAATCTAGGTATTACTAAGAAAACCATATAAAAAATAATCCATAATGTGAAAATTGTTTTTTTTTTTTTGAAAATGCAACCCTTCCTAGGTATAAAAAACCTTACAGAATCAAGGTATACTTGTCATTAAGAAAACCATATTAAAAAAACTCATAATGTGAACACTATTTACTTTTTTGGAAAAACGACCCCTCCTAGGTATTAGAAACCTTACATAATTAGGGTATCTATATCACAAAGACAACATTGTTAAATGTAAACAAATCAATCATCAATACTAGGTAGGAGAAAAGGCTTAAATTTCTTGCAAAGAAGAATCACAAATTACTAACCAATATTCTTCAATTTTTTTTTGAGAACATTTTGAAAGATTTTAGTAACATATATCAAGATTTAACAAGGTCCTAAAATTAATATACCATAACTGTTTAATATGAGACAATTGTTGCAAAGTTTTTAACCTTCAATCCCTCCCTTCTCTCTTTTCTTCTTTTTTCATTTTGCTTTTTCTTATTTTTTTCTTTTTCTTTTTTTTTTGTTCTTGTAACTTCTAAAGAACAAAGAAAAATGTGAAAGTTCAAACGGATAAGAGACTAAAATTTTCTTCTGTTATTGTACACTTTTGGAGGCTATGGAATTGAAACAAGAGATGTCACTGGTACTAATTCAAGATAAAACAATTATGTTCAACGACACTCACATCATGCCCTATCAAGAAACAAAAAGTATTTTCCCCATCTTTGAAAGAGTTAATCAAAACCCTAACAATTATAAAAACATGTGTATCAAAAATGTGAAGGAAACAATCATATATCCACTTTGGGAAACACTTGAATACTATGGAAAACTGCCCTAGTTTTTTGTTAACAATGGGGTTTATGCTAGAGGTAATGCTTGGCTAAAGAAAGTTCAAAACAAAACTTTCATCGCTAGCCAAATAGGTTTATCTAATGCTAAATCACCAATTTCTAAAAGATCAAGGAGGATTTAGTGAATAGAACGAAATGTGATTTAGGACGGGCGATCTGAAATGAAGGACAAATGGCTCAAAAGCTTATTTACAACGAGAAACCGAATGCTTAACCTTTATGTAGGGCTGCTATTTTCTCCTCATCATCAAATTTGTTTATCTTCTCTTCCTCATCCCTACCCCCCCCCCCCCTCTCTCTCTCTCTCCATACTCTTCACATTTTCTAATATGAACCATGTTTCTTCACCAATTATGGAGAAGTTCACATGTTAGAGAATCAACAAACAAATACTCAAATCAAATGATTCTAAAATGATTAAAGCATATATCTGCCCGAATTTTTTTACACAACTTCTTTCTCTTTCAATTTTCTACAAATATTTCTCTATCATTCCCTCTCACTTTTTATCTGGCCCAAATTCCCTACTTTGATTTTCTTTGACTTACGTTTCTTTAAAGTTTTCCAATTTTACCAATCTTCTTTGATCATTTCTTCCTATTAAGTCGCCCCAGTTTTTTCTTTATTGTTCATTCCTACTCTTTTTTTTTCTTTTCTTTCACCATTTTTTTGTTTTTTATTTTTATTCTTCTTTTTCATTCTTTCTCTCTCTCTCTCCCTCTCTTTGACCTTACATAAGGTACCTTGGGAATTTAACTAGTTTACTAAGGAAAAGGTATTTAAGCATTAGCTCAAACCAGCTAATTAGCGGATTTCAAGAGATAATAGGATCATTTAAGAATTAAGATGGCCAAAGGTGAACTATAACCCTTTCCTTTATCAATTGGTGAAGCACTAGGTCATGATGATACCCTTGCTCTCTATACTAGCTCGAGGGGGGGAGAATTGCTGGAGGATACATCTTTAAATGATCAAAAAAGCCCCAGTTTATGATACTTGGGTGGTCTTGAAAAAAGATTGGGATGTAAGCTCAAGGTTGTTTGGAATGTATAATGTAGTGGGTATAGGCAGGAATCAATGCTTTTATTTACAATGCTATCCTCTTTGTCGAATATTTTCAAAGGTGAGTCAATAATTGTCAAGTGGCTTTTTATGAAGACATGTCCTTGTGATTTATTGCAGATCCACAATTTTCTTAGGCTTCAATTATGAAACTCTCTTATAAGGGAGAATTTTCATCTTCTTGTAAGGGTAGTAGGACCCAATAGGACCTATTGTTCCACCATGAATAGGCAATTTAGAGAAAAGCATATGGCAAAAAAAAATCATTGGGAAAACTAGTATGTATTGATGAAAGAGGTCGGGCCCATGAGATGGGCTACTCTATGTACCCCTTTGAAAGGGATTAGGCCGAACGTAGTTCAGTATGGGGCTGAAATTGACACCCTTGGTTCTATTAACAAGGAAGTAGTCAAGTTTGATAGTTAAGAAGTGATTGCAAGATTTTGGAAAGGATTTTATGCCACAACTCGGTAACTAATCTAGTCACTATTCGATGAGGAATTGGTCGAGGACTCTTGATGGTTCTTTCCTATCAACATAACTTAGTTAGCAATTGTTTCTTTCTTTAATATGTTTGTTCTCTCTCTCTCTCTCTCTCTCTCTCTCTTTATGAATTTTTCTTATTATTTTTTTGGCATTCTTTTTTTTGTTTTTGAATTTTATTATGTTTTTTTTTAATTCTTAGTCCTTTTCAATTTTTAAACTTGATTATTTATCGTTATTTCATTTTATTACTATTTTTTAATATTCCCTTATGTACCTCCTTTTTAATTTTTTATTTTGATTTTTTTATCTTTTCCTTTCTTTTCTTTTTCTTCCTTTTTATTCTCTTTTGATTTTTTTTCTTTTTGATTTTTTTGAATTTTTATTTTATAAATACATTTTATTATTCTTTATATGTTTTTGCATTTTTATATTTTTATATTTTTTACTTTTATTTTATCTTATTTATTTTTTGCTTTCTTATTTTACATTTTTTTGAACTTTTGACTTATTTTCGACTTTTTGTTACTTTATATTGTCATTCTACGCAAGCCCCATAGAGAATATGTAGGCATTTTATTTGTGCTATGATTAACTTTTCTTATCTTCTAATTACTTATCCTAAAGAAGTATCGTTAATAATTCCTATTTAAATATTTTTTTCTTTTTTCCTTTTCCCTTTTAGTTATCTATTTTTTTATTTTTGTTATTTTTCTTTTTTGTTCTTCTCTTCTTTTTTAATTTTTTGTTCTTTTTTCTCCTTTTCTCGTTTTTTAATATCTTTTTGTATTTATGCTATTACTGCCTTTCTCATACTAATTAACCAAAAATATTGTTAACCTTTCCTTCCCTTTTTATTTCAAGTTTTCTACTTTTTTTCCCTTTTTTATTTTTGACTGTTCTTTCTTCTTCTTTTCTTTTGAATTTTATAATCTATTTTATCATATTTTTTTGACTTCTCATATATATTTTTATTTTTCATTTATTTATTTTTATTTTTATTCTTTGAATTTTATTTTATTCATTTTTTGACTTTTACTTTTATTTTTTGAAATTTTGATCTTTTCTTTTTCTTCCTATTTTCTTCATTTTCTTTTCTTTTTAGATTTTTTAAACTTTTTACTTACTAAGAATTTATACCATTTGTTTATTTTATCTTTTGGACTTTTAATTGTTGATTACTTTTTTATATATGCTTCTGCAGATTTTTTAAATATTCGTGTTATGATTAATTCTTCTTAGTTTCTCAAAATAAATATCGCAAATCATTCTTATTTAAATGATTTTGTTTTTTCTTGTTTCTTTATCTTCCTTCAATTTTACTTTTTTTTTCTTTTTTCCCATTTTTATTTTTCTTTTTTTTCACTTTTCCTTTTCTTTCCTTCAATTTTACTTTTATTTTATTTTATTTTATTAATTTTTTGACACTTTATTTTTTATATTTATATAAATTTGTTATTCTTTTGTTATTATTTTTTAATTTTTTACCCTTTTTTCTTTACATTTCTATATTTTATTTTAGTTTACTTTTATATTTTATATTTTTCTTTTTCTCTTTTTTACAAAAACTTCCTCTTAAATTTTCTTTTCTCTTTTTAGTTTTTGGATTTTATTTTTATATTTTTTTACTCTTTATTTGATTTTAATTAATTTTTTTTTTTGAATTTTGATTATTATATATATTTACTTTTTTTCTTTTTTCTCTTTTTCCTTTTTTATTTAATTATATATATAATTAATTAATTGTTTTTAATTAATTAATGCTACAAAATTCTCCCAATCATCTTCCCAACAAGAAAATCAATGACTTAATCAAGTTCAAGAGAGCCAAATCTACCCAAGAAGCTAGAAACTCACTCTAATTTCAGCATTCCAAGTCAATAAACATCAAAAGAACAAAGCTGGAATCTCTTCTAATGTCTCCATGATAAACAAGCCCAAGAATCAAGTGCCACAAAGAAGTCGCTCACCCAAACTAAATTAGCCTAAGTGTTTCTTTTATTGCTTATTAATAAGAAAAAGAGGAATTGATTTTCTATCCTAAAGCTGATTTATTCTACCTCACAACACATGATGCCCAATTTGTTTGCATTTTATTCATGATTACCCTTGGAACAATTAATTACATTACTCACCTACTAACCTAGAACAAAAAGATGTTAAAGCTCTCACCTACCCCTATCTTACACATTTTATTTTAGTTCCAAGATTCAAATTTTAGATTTTTCCACTATGTGACATATTTCCATTAGCCTAATTAAACAAAATTCTTTCTTTATTTGAGCGCAAACACCCAACATCTTTGCATTATTCATATCCTTGAACCTAACATGTGTAGCTTATTTCATCATAAAATCCCATCCCAAAAGCTTATTTACCTTCAAGTATTGATTCCAAGAAAACAAATAAGTATTTGCATTTCAGTTTAGGCCCGCGGGCTCAGGCTTGGGCTTTAAATACCAAGCCCAACTATTTTTCGAACCGGGTTTGGGCTTTCTCAAATAAACCCAACCCGATATTATTACATATAATAGAAATATACATTATTTATATATAATATGTATTTATTTATTTATTAAACTATTATCAAATACTAACTTACTACTTACAAAAATATGAATTAATGTATTAATTTATTAAATTATTACCAAATTAATATAATATTAGTTTATTAAATTACACAAAAAATAGGACATTTTATATGTAGATCGGGCTTCGGGCCTTATATAAGGGCCGGGCTCAGATTCGAGCCTAAACATTTTCTATTGATAAAGATGCAAAGCATGGCCCATGAACAGATATAATCATTCACTATCATGAACATTATAGCCCTTCAACATTATCATTTGATCAAAGAAGCATCATGTTTATCATATGTCGGTCCCAACTCATCATGAAGCACCTCATTTCAGCATTTAAAACAAGTTCCTAAGTCAACATGACCCCCACACCATGCATTCAAAAACCATGTAGAACTTCCATTTTTATCATGAGAGATGTTTTCTAAAATCATGTATTCTTCAAATGTTAGAGTCAAAAGGAATTCAAAACCTGAAATTTCAGCAAAGAACATGCATTTGAAATCATGCATTCTTCATGTATTTAAATAAAAAGAAAAGAAAAAACCCAAAACCGCAAAATTTTCAGCATAGTCATGATTCTAAAAAACAAACATTTCTCACATATTGAGGTTAAGAGAACCCAAGACCTAGAAATTTCAGCAATGAC
>NW_010729161.1:1028500-1063475 GCF_000365185.1 Nelumbo nucifera
TGTATGTATGTATGTATGTATGTATGTATGTATGTATGTATGTATGTATGTATGTATGTATGTATGTATGTATGTATGTATGTATGTATGTATATATTTAATATTTGTTACTTAGTTATGACATCATAAATTGACTCATTTGACCCAAAATGTTAGATCATTGACCTACCTACCATCTATATATGGAAATGGTTTCATTTTCAAATGGTTTTAAATTTTGCATTTCATTTATATCATTGATAAATAATTATTATTTATTATACTTATTTTTGTTTATATTATTAGTATATAATATTATAGATGTGCCCAAAATTGTTTCATATTTTTGTACAATTCTATTTTTAATTATACATCATGGGTTAACCTATTTGACCTAAAAGGTTGAACCACTAACCCACCCCCTATATAGGAAGATGGTTTAATTTCCAATCGGTTTTAAGTTGTATATTTGATGTCCATCATTAATAAAATAATGCCTATTTTATCATAGTTATTTTTTAATATGACAATTATGCCTATTTTATCATTAATAAATTTACTTTTCCAAAATTTATTTATTTATGACACCATGAAATTATCCATTTGACCCAAATGGTTAAAATACTTACCCACGACCTAGATGAAAAATATGATTTAATTTCTAGGTTTATTTTAAAAATATAAAATTTCATTCTATTAATAATTACTATGTATGAATTTACTAGTGGAATTTATTAATGATAAGCAAAAGTATTTTTTATATTTCTAAATTTGTATTGTTTATTTATGACATCATGAAATTATCCATTTGAACCAAATTGTTGAACTACTTACCGACCACCTAGATGAAAAATATTATTTCATTTCTATGTTTATTTTAAAAATATAAAATTTCATTCCATTAATAATTATTGTGTATGGATTTATTAGTGGAATTTAATGATGATAAACAAATGTATAAATGTTTGATTCAATTTGAGAGAGTGTGATTTATTTAATAACTTAAATGTGAGACTTAATGAGAGGTAATTGAATGTACTTAATGGTATTTTTTAATTACATTTTCTGCCCTTTCAATGGATATGAAGTAAATTCAAGAGGAGGGGTATTTCAATAAAGAAAAATTCCAAAAGTTAATATACTATTTATAAACAAAAACCAAAAAGTGCATAAAAGTATGAACTTAAATACAAGAAATCAAATTTTTACCATTTCATGAATGACAATATTGCCTATTGAATGCTTTATCACCATGTTGAAATAATATCAAATCTATAAAAAAAAAACTTTCTTCTACAACAACAAAGTTAGGTATGAATTAATCATTAAGGCATTAAAGATGAACCGCTCCTTAAGCGGCACTTATAGCGAGTTAATGAGTTGCCCTTGTTGAGAGAAATTTAATGAGAGAAATATGTAAGAATTAAGGTTTTAGGAAAACTAAGTTTTTTTTTTTTTTTTTTTTGGAAGCAGCCCTTAGGCTAAATTCATTACAGCAAATCTTCTTTCAGTACAGGAATAAGAAAGTCAGGAGGTAAGGACCAAGTAGTGATCCTACACACATGACAAGAAAATTTTGCAATTACATGGGAAGCCCTATTACCTGTACGAGGGATAAAGGAGATTAAAACATAATGAAATTCTTGCAAAAGATTCCTGCAATTGGCAATAACTGTGTGAAGTTGCCTAGGGACATCTCGAGAGGCATCCAATAGGATATCTATTATCTTTCACGCATCTCCTTCAATGTGAATATGAGAGAGGTGGAGTTCCTTCGCCATTTGGAGTTCAGATTTGAAGGCTTGCGCCTTAGTAATGTCAGAATTCGTCCTTTCCATGCAAATGGCTCTACTAAATACAAAACTTCTAGTGTGATCTCTCAAGATGATGCCAATCCCAGAAAAATAATCTGTATTTGCACCATCGACATTAATCTTTACGAATGGGCAAGAGGGAGGAGACCATCTACAATGGTTGTTGATTATTTGTTGTTTTGAGAAGCAAGAATGCTCCCCCTCCTTTTTAGTGAAGTTAGCTCCTCAATATGTGCACGGGCCGATGAAATAGTTTTTAACTGGGTTGAAATCTTTATTCTCTATTGCCTTCTTGCATCTACTTTTTCAATAGTGCCATAGGATTATAGCAAATTTGCTGAAAAGACCAAGATCATCCATTGGATTATCTCTACTATATTCCCAGCAAAATGGCATCCAACCGATAAGAGACTAGTCTGGTTTATCCTCCGTGCACATGGCTAAGCAAGAACCAAACCAAATTGGTCTTACAGCTTGGCAATGGATGAATACATGATTTGCATCCTCTTCCTCAGAAAGACATAAAGGATAAGATCTGTCAATTTACTTAGAGATTTTGGCTAAGGACACTTTTAAAGGTAAAATGCCTTTAAGGCAATGCCATATGAAAACTTGGATTCGAGGAGTGATTTCTTTAAGGTTCCAAAAGTCTTTCCAAGAGATGCCACCGCAAGCTATATGACTTGAGGAAGTTTCAGCTACTCCATCGCTAAGAAGCTTATAAGCAGAAGCACAAGTGAAAGGGCCATGTTGTCACGAGGCTATTCAATAAGGCCCCGTGCGGCACTCGATGGGGTCGAGAAAGCCTACGAATTCAAGCAACAACACACAGAAGGCAACAAAAAGGCACACAAATTAGTCAAAAGGCTATTTGTATTGCATTGATTGATGGTAAGCACAAACACACAGTTCAGCGTCGAGGGAATCTCGTGCTTAACCTTTGCAYGCTATTAACTCACTTGACTACCTACCTCCCCTCAAAGAGTATGTTAAGCTTTTGGGGGAATGACAATAAGAAACATAAAAAAAGTGATAAATCATATTACAGAATTGCAATAATGCCATTGGCAACCCCCCCATACAAAATACATGCAATGACCCACCCAAGACACACACTTGGACACTCGGATGGCATGTTGTGGGCATGGTGATGGCACTTGAAGGCGTGGCAAAATGGTCACTTGTGACATTCTCCCCCACTCAATTCCGTCTTCGTCCTCGAAGACCAACTTCTGCTTGTGGGTTGAACTTCTTGTTGGTGAAGGAAGGTTCTTCAACTGCTCCACGAGTAGGGTTTCTTCCAAGGCCCGGATAAGAGGTTGGGTGGATGGCTTTGTGGATGCCCTTGATGGTGGGAAAACCTATGGATAGTCCCAAAGTTAGTTCCCTGCCTGGCTGCTTCAAGGTAGGATTTTGGACGTTTCCCAGTGGTGGTAGGAAATTGGGTGGCTAAGGCTGGGTGAAAATGATGGTTTGGATTTTTTGGGTATTGGTTCCCTTGCATTTTTGCCCAAGGGTGGCTGCTCACTGTGCTACTACGTGGTTTAGCTTGAGGCGGGGTGAGAAGGTGATTCCTATATTGCTTGGGTGACACTCGCTCTCCCTAATGATTGAGGTAGTGGGTACGGTTATAGTTGAGGTTGGCCTTGGGTCTTATCTTGGGCCCATCAGTTGTGGGCATATGCGGCTTCTGCTACAAAGGTGGCTTTCGTTGCTGTTACTAGTGTTGTGGCGGTGTAGGCACTGACGTTGGCGCTGACTTATTCCTGGAGTCGCTACGATCACTTCTGGTTGCAATAGCGGTGGTGGTTGTAGATCTCTTTGTCATCCCTTGAGGCTGAGGTTGGTGTTGGAGTTGCAAGGCTGAGACTTGCTTCTTCTTGGTAGTAGTCGAGGCGCTCATGTTGACCATGCAAAGGTGATTGCTCATCCAAGATCATCAGATTGTCAAGGTGAGGCGTCGGTACCGCTTTTGTCTGTATCATGAAGTCCATTCCGAGGACAACATTGAAGTCATCCATGTGAACAACGGAGAGGTCAATCTCTCCATCCCAGGTGTCGAGTTGTAGTCTTACTTGGCGAGCCATGCCTTCAGTAGGTTTGGCACTTGTGTTAACTGCTTTGAGACAACTGGGCTCTTTGGAGGTGGCCAAGTTTAGTCTCTTGGCCTCCGCAACGGATATGAAGTTGTGAGTGGTCCCCATGTCAACTAGGGCTCTAGTTGGCCTCCCGCCAAGGGTTACATCAACATACCTCAGTCCTCTCTTAACTAAGGCGGGTTGTTTGGAGGTAGCCCCTTTCTTCATCATAGCATTGAAAAGTTGTAGGGCGCCCACTCTCGGTGCCTGTGTACTCCGCTCCCCATCACTATGCCCGTCATCACTCAACTTGGCAATGAGGGCATTTAGCTTCTCCCTCTTCGGGCAATGTCTTGTCAAGTGTTCCTCCCCACAAATGTAACATGTAGGTGGACGTGTTGGTCTACCTTGATACCTGTTGTTGTAGGAGTTGCGACCTCCTTGTGAGTGCTTTCCCTTCTGGTACTGTGCTAGCTAGTTGTGATAGGGTTGCTTCTCTCTCGGGGGACTTGGTTGTCTWTCTCCCCCATTCAAGTGTGCAACACGTGGGCTGGCTGGCTTGGTCCCTTCATCATCCGACAATCTCAGTTCACTAAGTTGTTCGGCCATGGCCATGGCAGAGGCAAGGTCTTGAACATTGCATCGCTGGAGCTCGAGCTTGGCCCAAGGCTTTAGGCCATCCATGAAGTTGAATAGCATGCATTTATCTGACATGTCGGTGACTTCTAATGTGAGAGCAGAGAATTCCTTCAGATACTCATGGAGCGAGTCTTCATGCTTGAGGGACTTCATCCTTTGGCGGGCAAGGAACTCCATATTCTCTGGATAGAATTGTTTCTTCAACTCACGCTTAAAATCGACCCATGATTGAATGGTGCATGTACCACGTTCTATATCAACACACTTTCTACACCACCACAATGTAGTTGTATCAGTTAAATACATTGTAGTTGTGCGTACCTGAGTCCTTTCATCGACCACATTGGCTGCAGTAAGGTATTGTTCCATTTGCCACAAGAAGTTGTCGAGCTTTCGTGCATCACGAGTGCCCGAATAGGGAGTTGGCTCCCGGATCTTGATGCAGGAAAGAGTGTGCAAGGCTGAGGTGCTGGCCAGGTTGGCAATTGCTCTCTTTATGATGGCGTATTCCCCCTTGATTTCCTCAAGTTGCGCTTGCACATCAGCAGAGGTGTTTAGGGCGGACTTCAAAGCTGCCCATTCAGTCTTCATCTCATTAAGTTCGGCCTGAGTGGCCATTGATGTGGAGGTGGTTCTTCTCCACATTGCCCACTCTCTCTTCATCTCATCGAGTTGGGCTCGAAAGCTGTCAAGCTTGTCTTGGATATGCGAGTTGGACGAGCTTCCTTCTTGTTGGCGCACGGTGCTGCAGATTTCCTTCAGCATGCCATTAAGTATGTCGCAGACCACATTCATGACTCCGCTTAGGTGGCCTACCACTTCCACCAGTGTACTCTCCATGGCCTCCATGTTTTGGTGTAGCTCGTTTACCGAATCTCGCATCTCACCTACAGTGGCCTCGCAACGTAGCATGCGCAAGTCAATGGCTGCATGCTTGTTGGTGGATTTCTCACGTTTGCTAGGCTTTGGTGCGTTGTCCTTGCCGATGTCGTCGGCGGGTGCATCATCAGGCTCATGGGATATGGAGAGTCCATGCTTGATCTCCTCCACGATGTCTCTGTTGTGCTTCATGCTGTCACTCACGTCGCGGGTCGAATGGCTAGAAATGAGCTCCTGCTCTGATACCAACTGTCACGGGGCTATTCAACAAGGCCCCTTGCGGCACTCGATGGGGTCGAGAAAGCTTACGAATGCAATCAACAACACACAAAAGGCAACAAAAAGGCACACAAATTAGTCAAAAKGCTACTTGTATTGCATTGATTGATGGTAAGCACAAGCACACAGTTCAGTGTCAAGGGGATCTCGTGCTTAACCTTTACACGCTATTGACTCACTCGACTATCTACCTCCCCTCAAAGAGTACGTTAAACTTTTGAGGGAGTGACAATAAGAAACATCAAAAAGGTGAAAATTCATATTACAGAATTACAATAATGCCATTGGCAATCCCCCCATACAAAATACATGCAATGACTCACCCAAGACACACACTTGGACACTCGGATGGCATGTTGTGGGCGTGGTGATGGCACTTGAAGGTGCAACAAAATGGTCACTTGTGACAATGTGGCATAAATTTCCAAATCACTCGATCTTGTAGAAATTGAGCATTAGCAGGAAGCTTAATACTAAGAATCTAAGAGGCGATAGTGGGCTCAAAATTTGAATAGATGAATTGAGAATTCCAGATACCATTAACAGAGTTAAGGAAAAGTAAGTTAAAACAAAACAAAATGATCATAAATAATAATATAAAGGTAGTTGGGGGTTTTAGAAATTTAAAAAACCACACAAAAGTAGGGTATCTAACAAATGGAATTGGGTTAGAAGTAGGTTGGTTAAAATTTGATTTATTTATTTTTGAATTTGAATAAGATCTTATTCATTAGATTAATTTGAATTTAAATGGAATTCAGATTACAATGGATATTGAAAAGTGTAAATAAATTAAACTAAAATTAATAAAAATATTATATAGTTTTAATATAATAAATTAAAAATGATTTTGATATTACCCTTAATAGGATCAAACTCAGATTCCAAACAGACAATCTGAGGAATCTGGATCTCCTGTCCACAAGAACTCTGCCCACCTCTACCCACAACACACTACCCCCCGTGAATTAGGAACATCTCCCCCTACATAATACTAYGTAGAGGATGAGATGTTCTCCATGTGTGGCTGCGATAAACGTGGGCAAAGTTTGTGTGAGCAGGAGATCCACAGTCCAATTTGAGACCCTATGTTTTACATAAATTATCTTATATTAATTTAATAATATTTTGTTTTATTAATATTAGGGTTTTGATTTATTTTTGTTATAAATTCTTTACTTGAAAGACTCTAAAATAGGAACCCCATTCCCTAAGGGGAGGTTGAAATGGCCATTCTCCATATAGGAAAATTCCTTCCCAAAAAAGAAAAATAAAGAAAAAAAAATCGGAATCCCATTCCGACCAAACAGACGGTTGGAATCGGAATGGGCCATTTCGGTTCCGATTCCAAACACCTATTCCGGGAGCCAAACAGACTCTTACTCTCTTACCAAACTTGAAATTCCCATTAATATCGTGAGTCCGTGAGGGGCACGRCTTCCTACACTAGTAAATACAATAGGGCGGCCGCGGCTCATATGGGAGGGAGAGACTGAAGAGAGAAAGAACCGATCTAGGTTCCTCTATAGTCCTTGGCTCACAACTTCTGAATTCGCGTTTTCTTCTTAACATTGACCAGACGAACGAACGCTAGAGAGAGAGAGAGAGAGAAAGAAGAGAGGAGAAGAGAGATAGCTTGTTGGGTCTGAGATTTTATTAGTGCGTTGCGCAATGATGGCAGTGCGCGTCCCGAAAAGCTTGCTTCTTGCATGCTGGATTAGTCTTCTTTTACCTCTGGGGCAAGCCGTATGGTTGAGCATTCCGAAGTCAGGAGCGAAGTGCGTCTCGGAGGAAATCCAGAACAACATCGTTGTCTTGGCTGATTACACCGTCGTCTCCGAAGACGGATCCCACCAGATCCCTCTCATCTCTTGCAAGGTATGACTTTTTACCCGAAATTTGGTTTTCTCTGATTTGCCCACTTTTTCTTTCTCAAATTCTCTTGTTTTGATGGGTTATGAGTAGGGCTTTTTAGGTACTTGCTTCTTTATATCTTAAACTGGTTTAGTTTTTTCTTTTTAATCCTTTTTGGCGAGAAGGTCTTAAGACTTAAGTCTGTATCTTGTCAGTTATTATCAGTTTCTGTTGAAAAAATTGTGACATGTTACAGTGGTATAGTGTGGTACATGTGAGTGGACTTTGTTATACTGCCAGTAACCCAAGTATGGATTCTTGAATGAGAAAATTAGTCAAAATCGCGATCACATGTTAGCTTCAACAAAGAATTCCACTCTTCTAGTTCTATTGAGTAGCCAGATCACATTAGGAAGGTGATAGAAGTATTACTATTTGCTTAATTTTAAAGAAAGAAAAATAAACCCCTATTTCATTCGGTTCAAGTTCACAAAGAGTGACTGATTCTGCAAGGCATACAGCGAGGTATTCAAACTAGTCATCTTCGCGTTACTTCAAAAAGGAATAGATCGATTTATTTGCTATTCTGTCATGAACCACTTGCCCTTTGCCACAGATCTAGAAAAATTGTTATGCTTTGTTTAGTCAGATGGGAATAGCCTTATGAACAACCTATCTGAATTTAACTTTCGTCATTATTGAAATAAGCTTATGAATCATCAGATCATGGATATCCCTGAATGTCTATCTGGTGAGAAAGCATTACTGTTTAACTTCTACCTCATTTCATTTTCCTATCTTTGTTTCTATGCATGTATATGTTCAAATTTTCCATATTCAACATCCCTTAATGTTCTCCATATACATATGGAGAATTTACTTTTGACTTTCCTTGTGTTACCTAGATAGACTGGTCTACTCATTTTTAGTTCTTATCGGCTGATAAAATGTTGAAGGATTCTTTGGTAGGTTTTAAGGAGGATGAATACTTTCTACTCACCTCTTTTTTCCATCTGGATCTCTACAACTTGTTCACTGACAATGAGGACTTATCATCTGGAAGGAGGTGATTGAGGCTAAGTATGGAAGAAGTGAGCTGGGATGGGATTCTAGGGAGGTGACTTCCTCTTATGGTTGTGCTGTGTAGAAGGGAATTGGGAAATCCAAGCTTGAATTTGAGAAAGGAATTAAAAATAGCATAGGAGAGGGCAACAAGGTCAGATTGGAATGATGTATGGTGTGCAGGGCTTTGAAGGAGTGCTTTCCTCAGCTAGTTAGCTATACAATATAGCTCAGGACAAAAATGATTTGGTGTAGGTAACTATGAAATTTCTAATGGTAGAGCTGTGTGGAGGCCTCTCATTACAAAGAATCTAAACGATTGGGAACTGTTGATGAGAACCGAGCTCCTTGTGCTTCACAGAATGCAGGTCTATGCAGGTCAAGAAGATGGGAGGCTATGGAAGTGGAACAAATCAGGAGTGCTCTCTGCTAGATCCCTATACGATCAGATTATGGGATCTTGAGCCTGATCAATTTCCCACTTCTTTAGTATGATTTCCTATTGCTTCTCCCTCTAAGGTGTTGTTCCTGGTTTGGACAAATGCTCTTGACAATGGACAATTTGATAAGGAGAGGAGTTGAGCTGTTAAGCAATACTTACATCTTGTGCAAGGAGAATCCTGAGACAGTCAACCATTTTTTTTATCCATTGCAAGGTTGTGCATGCTCTGAGGGGGTGGGTGAAAGGAAGCAATGAAGAATTATTGATTGATTTCCTTCTGAATTAGAAGTTTGGAACCTGAAGTGTCTAAGCTAAGAATGCTCCACTGCCAGTCATGTTGTGATGTGGACAATATAGACTGAGAGGAACCTTAAGGATGTATTTTCCCAGTGTACAAGTCCTTGATGTACATGGGTTTTATTAATATGATCTACTTTATGTTTTTCAAAAATAAAAATTAGAGTAGCATCCCAAGTTGTAAATGCCAAAGGTGAACTTGAATTATTGGAATGCAGAATAGCATGACATGCTTTTTGTTCATTTGATTCAAAGTACTACTTTAGGTCTAGGAAAGACAAAGCCACAGTCCTGATTTTTTTTATCAGTATTTTTTTTTTATCAGTACCGTCCTGAATTTATCTCCTAATCCTGTTCCTAGCTAGGCCATAAACTAAGGAATGGGACAATATCAATATCTATCCGCACAAGATGTTCTTACTGAATGGCCTCTAATGATAAAAGAAAAACAAAAGAAAAGAGCAAAGTTGTGTAGTCTCTAGAGGCCATTAGGTCCCTTGTCTTAAACATACGATTATCTACTAATTTTCTTCCACGATCTATAAAAATCTAACATAGATTATCAAACTGGCAGTGGTAGAACCAATGTATCAGATCCAATTTGTCTTCTCCCCTGAACCAACTGGACCTGAAAAATTAATATGGAGTATGCATGTATTGAATTGCTCGCTGTACCTTGCAATTTTCTAATCACATTGTCCACCACAATGCCATGAAAATCCTTTATGATCTTGTCCATTGAGCAACAGTTATGGTGATGAAGTTGATAATCAACTCTAAACTCCGAAGGCCTTTTCCTATCCATTGTGGTATTTTTCTCTTTATGTGGTACAAATCTGAGCCAGACACAGTGGTTGAACCTTTTAAGTGTCATTTCTCAAGTAGTCATATTTGACAAAAAAGTTCAGAGTTGATCCAATCTTTTCTACAAATCTTCAAAACCAGAAAAACAATAGTTCATGGCATCAACTCCAAGGATGGTGGAGTTGTACTTGCATAGCCAAGTTTCATACAAATAATTTTCAATTCATTTTTATCATGATATTCGATATCATAAAGTCATTTTTGATTTTTTATATTAATATCATATAATATTTGAAATATTTTTTATTTTAATGTATTAATTTTATTCAATATCCAATTGCAGTCCTAGTTTGATCCGAGTCTGATATGAATCCCACAGATAAGGTTCAATTTGAATCAAAATTGGATATTAGGTATATGATCTGTTTTGATCCAATCCATTTGCTAATTCTTTTAGAATTTAAAATTTCATATTCTTATATTGTAATTTATGTTGATCTTTTAAGTAGCATTTATTCTAGAAAGTGTCTCTCTTGTCTTGCACTTTGTGGTTCAGACTCTAGGAAATCCTTGCACTTCTTGCTCTTAAAACACTGGATCCCAAGCTGCAACCTCAATCAATTAGTGGTGCAACATGTGGCATGCATGACTGGTGCACACACTTGGATTACAACAATGGTTGAGGTCTGGTCAATTGGTTCCCAATCCCAATGCATTAATCAAGAATGATGTGTCTAGGTAGGGAAGATACAAGGGTTTCTTGGGTTAAACAGGTTTACATGGGTTGCGTTGGACCCATTTGAGCACACCAATTGCCACCACTATTTCTCACAAATTCCTTTGAATATCCTAACATGCTATTTGAAATAGGAATGACAATAATGATTTAACATATTTGTCATGCCATTCTTATCATATCCATTTGCTGGTAGTTAGGTTTAACTGAGAAAAGGTTGGGTTGCTCCATTGCAAACTGGGTGACCCAGGTTCAAATCTTGGAAACAATCTGTGTGCATGTACATGGGTAAGGCTGCATACATCTGTCCCTCTCCAGACCCTGCATTGGAGGGAGTCTCGTGCACTGGGACTGGGCTGCCCTTTGAGAAATGGTAAGTGTCCATCTTTGTGCCAATATAATAAATTGACGTGCCATTCTTTCTACCAGGCTCTAACCACAACATCTTAGAGATTTGGAGATGCTGCTACCATGGGTTAGTTTGTAGGTAGAAAATTTATCTTCCTTTCTTTGCTATGCATACAAAAGACAAGTCATCTTTCTTGTCTTTGCTTACAACCTTCTAGAAAGACACATGTTGCGGTTATATATATATATATAGGACGTCTTTGGACCTTTAGCAGTTGGGCTACTTGGAAATTATGACCCTACTCCATATAAATCTTCATATATTACATACCTCTACATCATAAAAAATAAAATCTCTTTTTATATGTTACTGAAAAAAATTATGAGATATGTATCAGTTTACTAGTATGACGGATTTCAGATGATTTTTTTTTTCTGAAAGAATTTTCTATTAATTTGATAACTTTTGTAATCTTTACATCAGCACCACACACCAAGGGACTGTACAATGGGAATATACAAAAAGGAAAACCAGAATCAAATGGATTGACTGTTCATAAATAAACTCAGTCTCAAAAAAAAATCATTATATGAGATCCCCCTTTGTAACTTGTGTGTCATGAGTTCAATTTCCCCCTCACCTTCTTTGCTATCATATTCTTAGGACTTAATTTAATTTTCAAAAGTTGCAAGCATTTAACTGAACCCATATAGCCCAAAAGAGTGTTAGAGGTTGCATATTCCAAAATTACCAGCTATGAAAGAATGCTTGTATTAAGATTGGGAAAACACCAATTCACCCCAAATATTCCTTGGAATTTTACCTACAGCTTTCACTGTATCCAGCAGCAATGAGCATAACACATGCATTGTTGACTTGCACCAAATACTTTCTACTTAGATTCTCAATTGTGAAAAACTAGTCTACTGCTGCTGACCAAGTTAAGAAACTAACTTTAGATGGTACACAAGTGACAGATTCCTGAACTAGTGAAAGTGGCCTCAGTTGCTGATTCATTTGATTGAAAAAGGATCTTACAGGAAAATGATCCTGACATGTCCTAGACTATCTTGTTCATTTGGACAAGGCTTTACATCCTGAATTTTCTGTAGTAACTCAATCATATGCCTAATCTCCCAAACATTTAGACTTCTCATGAATTATGGATTCCATGCCCCATTCTTCTATTCATAAAGATCTGCTACATCCTCCTTTTTATGGGAAGCACAAAACAAAGATGGGAACAGCTCCATAAATGTGCAATCATTGTGCAATGGGTGCATCCAGAATCTGACCCTTGACTGATCACAAGTTTTACATCTGAACCCTTTTATGAAATTGTGATAAGGCTCCCTCTCTATTATGCGTACATTCATATGAAGCAGTGGCTTCCCCTGGATCCTGATATTCCTTGTGCCATATTTGGCTAAGATGACCTGCCTCCATAGGTGTCCAGTAGCTCATTTAGTTGCCAAAACCATTATCTGAGGAGAGTGATATCTACTAGTTTACTTTAGTTCACACACCTTAGTCTAGTTAAGCCAATAGCATTTAAACTAATCCTTCCACCCTTTACATTAGAAGTCCCTCTTATGCTTTTCAAGCTGTTTAGCGACAGTAGATGGTAATGAGAACATAGATAAGAAATATGTGGTGAGGGATGATACTATAATAGTACTCGTCTGATGAGGGTGATCTTAACCCCTTTGAAAAATACCTTGTCTTTCATGAAACCAGCCTTTTGTCAAAGCATTCCACCATGGAATCAAGATATGCATGTATTGTCAATTTATCATTGAGTTTTTTCTTCCGCTTGAGATATTACTTGCCCATCTTTGTTCCTTTGCATTGACAAAGCTTTATTCTGTTGCATACAAAAAGAACCTCTCTTTCCTTCTCTCATGTTTCTGATTCTCAGATTTTCAGTAGAAGGATTGATATGCAAAGAACATGAAAGCATTTGGTCCTTAATTCTTTATAAATATCAGTAGGAATGTCCCATAGATGAAAAAGTTTTAGTTTTATGAGCCCTATTCTCCACACTAAAGGCCTCTTTGGGAGGATTTAAGTTCAAATGTTTAAAAGAGTTAAGCAACACTGCAACAGTCTGATGAGCAATTGGGTTTTTCTGTCATTAAGAAAAGATGCCGATGGACGATGGTGTGTTTTCTCAGTAGTATGCTCTCTCTGTACTGAGTTTATTTCTTCCCTGCCATTGTGGTGGTTAATGTGCAGGGGTACACCTAACAAAAGTTTCTATTTGTTACTGAGGGGAAAAGAAGAATAAGAAAAGCATAAAAGGAATGAAACACGTTGAAAGGAAGAGCAAAAAAGGATATTGTCAACTTGTATGGTTTACTTTTTTTTGAATGGTAAATGATGTTGTCTTAAAGGAGGGTGACCTTCCCTCAATCAAAATAAGTACAAGGATATATGTTTCTGTATACATATATGGGCTATACATAGTGTTTTTACTACAATTGTCCCATACAATGCTATTCCAGCAAGTAGTGAAATGCTTGTAAGAAACTTCTTCATTAAACTCCTTGTTGTTGCAGGCCCAAAAGATGATTAGCCTTTCAATTAGTGCATCTATTTCCTTCTTCCCTTAAAATACTCTGCTATTCCATTCTAACCACAAGGACCAACACATTGCTGCCATGTGAACTGCCACAGATTTCTGCCCTTCCAACTCAAACCTTTTGTTGAAATGTATGCCTGTAAGAGGCATTTTTGTCTTTTTGAATATGGCTTTGTAAGTCTCTTGTGAAGAATCACTTAACAGGGGCATTTATGTAATTTGCACATCTATTACAAATGAAATAAAAGTTTAGGCCGATAAAAGAAAACTGGTTTGAATCTTCTTCCTTGGAGACCCTTTTTCTTTCTCTTCTTTTCTCCTTGTTCTCTACTGTACCAAGCACTTTTCCTACCCGTTTTCCTCTACTTTTTCACACCTTTTTTTGTGCCCTAGGAGTCGAGAACTTACTTCTTTCAATACAAACAGGAAAAGGGACTTAAAAGGACTGGTTGTCCCTTCGAAAAAGAGGCTTTAATGCCTCAGGTTAGTCTTTTTGAAGCGTAGTGGTGGTTTGCTAAGTCCTTACCTTGCCACAGTCTTAGCATGAAGACAGGTATGTGTACTTGATGCGGCAGTTCTATGACTTTTGTGTGGTGTGGGAACATCCTTCATATGGTGAATGGAGTATTTGGTACTCTACAAGTACTTGTGTGGCTTGATATTTAGTTTTTAGGGCTGGAAATTACTGTAACAAGATATTGTAGTCACTCTTTTTGGGCTTAAAGTTGTTGTAGTTAATTATCTTGACTTGTAGCTTTCTCCCTCACTGTTTGGTTTCTTATCTTGCCTATGGCCAATTCATTCATCAGGTGCCAAATCCTCCCTCCCTTCCCCCCTTTTCAACCACCCCACTAACTACTTTTGAGTCACCTTCAGAATCTTCCAATACCTATTTCTTTGGCTTTTTCAACCCCAAAAACTGTTAGGAGTTTTTCATTAACTGCATCCCTTGCTCAATTGGGTCTGACTACAAAACAGACGTATTACCTTCCTCATCCTTAGTTACTAATGGATTTCAATATTTTGTAACCTTTATTAATGATCGTTCACAAATGGCATGGATATATTTAATGAAAGCTCAAAATTGTTTTCTATTTTCCTCCCTTTTCATGTTGAAGTTTGGTGTATGCATTAAAGTCTTTTGTTTTGATAGTGTAAAGGAATATGTTCATAGTTCCTTTCAGACTTCAACACTCATGGTATTATACATCAGTCTTTCTGTTCACACACTCCTTAGAAAAATGGTGTAGTTAAATGGCAAATAAACATTATTATTGAGACAGTTTGTGCTTTATTATTTCAAATGGTTGCTCCCAAAATCTGCTGGAGTGATGCCATTCTTATTTCATGCCTGTAAGTTTCTTTGTTATTCCTGATGTCACCGTTGAGAATCTTTCTTATTTCTTTCAACGGGAATCCTCTCCTTCTGTCCCTCTTCTATCTGCTTCAAGTGATGTGTTTATTCCTCTTTCCACTCTCGAGAAGTCTATCTATTCAACCATCAAGTTATAGTGTACATTAGACGTACTCGAGGCTTGCACCAGTTTCTACGTCTTTTTACCGTCTTTCGACCTTCCATCAACATCTGAAGTTCTGAACTGATGGTAGATCCTCCTTGGTCAAACTTGATCTTACCATTGCACTATGTAAGGGCAAGTGTACTTGTACTAAACATCCGACCCCATTCCCCATTATTGCTCTCTTGTTGATTTATCTTCTGCCCAACAGAAATTTGTCTCTTCTATCTTCGGTTTCTATTCCTAAGTCTATTCAGAAATCCCTTGCCTACATGACTAGAGAAAGGCAATGGATGTCAAATTTCAGGCTCTCTAGTGTTGACCTTACCTCCTTACCTCCTGGGAAGCAGGCAGTAGGATGCCGATGGATGTATACATATACCATCAAGCACAATATAGTTGTCAAGGTGATGCCTAGGTGACGCTCTTGGAGGGTTACCTCACCCAAACGTCTAAATTTTTATATGCAAGACACTACATAATGTTTTTATATTTTTTATGTTATTAATAGTAGTGCAATAGCTATTATTATTCATTTGTGGATTTATAGTAACATTGTTATTCTTTTACTAGTTTCTTTTATTTTCTTATTTGGGTTCAATTGACACACAAGTTAGTGAAATAGGGGCCATTTGATAATGACTGAAGTTGATGAACTGAAAGACCTATTGCTTTGTCTATTAGTTGATAAAATAAATATATAGTAAAACTTTCAATAGCAATCAACCCAATTTCAGTTTCAGCCATTAATGAACCTACAACCTCCTTAAAAACTTGTTCACTAGAAGACAAAGCATTTGAAAGCAATAAGCTTTTCAGTTCAACATCTTCAGCTGTTATTAAATGATCTCATGGTCTTGAACCATTTAAGACTTTAAACCTGAATTTATTAAGTAAAAAACACCTTGAAGTTTATCTAATTGACACACAAGAACAATCAATAGGACTTCATCATCATCTTCTACTTCCTAGGACCAAAACACCTTGAAGTTTCCCTTCTTAATTTTCTTCTCATAAATATGTTGATTTTCTATCTTTTGATATGTGGTCTATACATATTTCATGAGGATTATGGTAATCATTAGTTAAAGATTACTACTTATTACCATGAAACCTAGGGAACGACCCTAGAATATATTGAAAATTCGTCGTGAAAAGTATGAAGCATAGAGAAGATGGTAGCATTGAGCGATTTAAAGCATGGTTGGTGACCAAAGGCTGTACACAAACTTACAGTGTTGATTACTTTAAGACCTCCCTAGTGGTTAAATTGTCCTCTGTACGAGTTATTATTTCTCTAGAGGTGTACATGGACAACCTCTAGGGTATGTTTCTTAGGGGGAGGTTGGAAAGGTATAAATTGTGCTAGGCTATTTATGGATTAAAACAGACACCACAAGCATGATTTGGTAGGTTTAACAATGTTGTACAAGAGTTTGGTTTCAAGTGGTGTGGAGTTGACCATTTGGTTTTCAATAGGGATACTACAACTGGGAAGATCATTTTGGTAGTGTACGTTGATGACATAGTCATTACTGGTTGTGATGTTGGTGGGATTAATGATGTAAAACAGCTTTTGCAATAACACTTTCTAACCAAGGATTTAGGTTCCTTGAAATATTTTTAAGGTATTGAATTAGCTCTTTCAAAGTGGGGAATCTTCTTGTTACAATGCAAGTATGTCTTGGGACTAAACTAGTTAAAACCATGGATCCTAATGCTGTGATGTTGGTGGGATTAATGATGTTAAACAGCTTTTGCAATAACACTTTCTAACCAAGGATTTAGGTTCCTTGAAATATTTTTAAGGTATTGAAGTAGCTCTTTCAAAGTGGGGAATCTTCTTGTTACAGTGCAAGTATGTCTTGGGACTAAACTAGTTAAAACCATGGATCCTAATGTGAAGACGACTAATAGTCAAGGGGAGCCATTTATTGATTCTAGAAGGTAAAGGAGATTAGTTGGTAAACTAATTTATCTCACAATCACCCATTTGGATATCTCCTTTAATGTAGAGGATCTAAGCCAGTTCATATAGAATCCCACAACCATTCATTGGGAAGGTGTTGTAAGAGTGTTGAGATATCTAAAAGATGCTCTAGGCCAGGGATTGCTATACGAGGGGGAGAACTAACCTAGGAGGGATATTTTGATGCAGATTAGGCAAGTTCCTTAATGGTTTGGAGGTCTACTATAGGCTATTGTACTTTTTTGTGTGTTAACCTCAACACTTTGAAAAGTAAGAAGTGGAGTGTGGTTGCTAGTAGTAGTTCTGAAGCTGAGTATAGAGCAATGACACACACCACATGAAAAATTGATTTGGCTGAAACATCTACTCTAAGAGATAGGCATTCCTATGGGAAAACCTATCAACTTGTTTTGATAGTTAGGCTGCTATACATATTGAATCCAATCTGGTCTTTCATGAGAGGACCTAGCATATAGAAGTTGATTGTCATTTCGTGAGAGAAAAGATGGCAAACGGTGATATTGTTACTCCGTATGTTACCAAAAGCTTGTGCTGCACTAGGATGGATTATATCTATAATGAGCTGGAGCCAGTGTTTTAAAAGCGCAAGGCGCAAAAAAGGTGCAAGGGCCATTTTGTGCCTGAGGCATAAGGCGAGGTGCGCGCTTTTTTGAGGAAGGCGCACAATTTAAAAAAAAAAGCTAAAAATTAAAAAAAAATCAAAAAATGCAAAAGAATTCCAAAAAATCAAAAAATTATAAAACATAATATTAATAAAAATATAAACTTAAGTTTTGAAATAAATGTTTTTAAAAACCTATTATCTAAAATGAAAATACATAAACATAATATGTAAAGCATATTCAAATGAGAATTTAAAAATGAAATCAAACATATAAAACATTTTCAAGCATATAAAACCCATAATCTCTTTTTTTCCCAATTGCATCAAGTAGCTAATGTGACATATTACAATCCTAATCCTACGAGCTGCCTTTGTGCCACGCCCCTCGAGGCAAGCCCAAAGAAGTCCATGTTAGGGTCTTAAATTCTTAGTTTTCACACAAAAAATAATGATTTTATAGTTTTAATTGCTTTTAAGAAGATATTTTATTAGGATGAATGAATGGACAACATTACCAAATAGGGGGTTCTTGAAGCCCCCGACCCAATCGCCAAACTCAAAAAGGAAAAAGCGGCAAATTTTCAAAAGGCGAACGCCTGGGCTAAGGTGCAAGGCGAACACCTAGGTACACTAGGCGTGTGCCTTTTGAATGGGCTGCGCCTAGGACCTGAGTGAGGCGCCTACCCTAAAATGCGCCTCACCTGTGCGCCTAGGCRTGCCTGAGGCACACCTTTTAAATCATTTGCTGGAGCTTTATGTTATATATGCTCTAGCTTGGGGGGAGAGTATTGAAATGTATGCCCATAAGGGGCATTTTTGTCTTTCAAATATGGCTTTGTAAGACTCCTTTTAAGAATCACTTAACAGGGGCATTTCTGTAATTTGAACATCTATTACAAATGAAATAAAAGTTTAGGTCCACAAGAGAAGAAGACTTGTTTAATTAAATATTATTTTTGTTTCAATTTTATTGAACTTTGGAATTCAGATGTGACAAGTTACAAGGTTCAATAGGAAAAAAGAAAATTGAGTTGAAATTTCAATGAGTGTAAACTAGACCTGGCAATTGGGTCAGGTCAAAGCAATTTGAAGTCATTTTGGGTCGGGTTGGCAAAGGCTAGACCTAACCCTAAATATTCAGGTTAGGGTTGACCCATGGGTCAGATCGGTCAATGGTTCAGCCGCTTGGGTCAGCTGGTTTTTGACCAAGTCAACAGCTTTTACCAAAATATGGGTTTAACTGTTTGATTCAAACGGTTTGAACAGATCAACCATTCAGGTAAACAAAAAAAAGGGCAGCCCAGTACACAAGGTTCTTGCCATGCGGGGTTTGGGGAGGGAAATGTACGCAACCTTACTCCTATACAGAGAGGCTGTTTCCAAGATTTGAAAATGTTAGTCTAAAAACGCGACCCGACCTAGTTCATGTCTGCTACTTCAAGTCACTAGACAGGGGATCCTAACCCTCTTTTTTTAGGCCAGATGAGGTTCAAACACACTTTGGCCTGTTTTCCCAGGTGAGGGTATGGAAGTAGGTTATGGGATCTAAATGTTGTACATTATCAACCCACAAATTTAGGATATAGAGAACTATGTAACTCAGGCCACGGTTGGTAACGATGAATTTGCCTCTTTAACTTTGAAAAACTTACTTTTTAGAGGTAATAAGCGTTTGGGGTCATGTCCGAAAAGTTGATCTGAATGCCACTTTCAGATCTTAAACTTTAAGACCCAGGCCAGGCATTGAATGCGGTCAGATGCGTTTCAGACCTGGCTGAAAGTCTAAAATATCCTTTATATTTTTAATAATGACATATCATATCCTTCATATTTCATTACCATCAAACGAGAAGGGAGACGGTGATGGAGAACTTAAAGAAACCCTATAATGGAGGTGTCACCGGAAATCTCTCAAATCCCATTCTTCCCTCTCTCTCTCTCTCTAAGAATTCGAAGAAAGGGTTCYGGTCCTTCACGATCATTTCTGTTCAAGTTTCTCTGGTACAAAGAAAAAATYGTCGATCTCCACCTCTGTTGGCATGTTCTTCATCTTCGATCTCTGGCTTCGAGTTCGTCGTCGATCTCCATTGTCTTCTCTGCCCTAGTTGGCTTTGAGTTCGTCGCCGATCTCTATTGCAAGAGGCCTCACTATGAAATCCTGCCACCTTGGTTGCAACTCTCAGTAGCGGCGGTTAACACCCTCCCTCCCCCTCTCTCTCTCTCTCTCTCTCTCTCTCTCTCCCTCGCCATCTCTTCTCCACTCCCAACCATTGTCTTCTCCGCCCCATTTGGCTTCGAGTTCGTTGTTGATCTCTGTTGCAAGAGGCCTCGCTGTGAAATCCCGCCACCGCCATTGCAATGTTCAGCAGTGGCGGTTAACACCCTCCCTCCCTTTCTCTCTCTCTCTCTCTCTCTCCCTTTCCATCTCTTCACTCCTGACCATTGTCTTCTTCGCCCCATTCGCTACCTCTACAACTAATGTAAGCCAAAATATGTAAAGTTAATTATTAAATATTTTAATAGCTTTTAAGATTTAATTTTCTAATTATGAAATATTTTTAAATTGTTTCATAGACTTTATTACTATTGTTATTATTATTTTAATTCTTAATTTATAAATTTATGCATACTTTCCAATTTTATTCTTATTTTAATTAATTAATTATTAATTTTTATAATTTTTATTTGTATTAATTATTAAATGTTTTAATAGTTTTAAGATATTAATTTGCTAATTATTAAATATTCTCATTGCTTCATGGACTTTATTACTATTTTCAATATTATTTTAACTTTTAATTATTTATTTTTAATTTATAAGTTTATATGTATTTTTCAATTTTATTCTTATTTTAATAAATTATTTTTTATTTTTATAATTTAATCATATTTTAATATTATTTTTGAATTTAATAATTTATTTATATGAAATAGTACAAATTGAGCTCAAATTTACCAAATAGTCTATTTAGGGGTAAAATAGTAAAATCAAGGCATTTTAGATGTTAAAGGTTTGGTCCAAACACAAACAAGCTTAATATTCAGAGCCTCTAAAAAGTAGAAAAGCATTAATGCCTCTTTTCAGATTCCAGACACTTTTAATATCTTTTTAACTTTTCAGATTTCAGATCAGATTTATCAAACACCACCTCAGTCTGTTATTTAGAACATTGCAATTGCCATATAGGTGTGCTTTGCAAGTTATTTGTAATAATTGTTTTTATTTTCTAATTCCTATTATGTTACAATTTGTTAAATGTTTGGAAAACAAGCATACCTGGGGAGGATGGATAAATCAAAATACCTTGAAGTTTAATCCATAAGGACAAGCATACCTAGTGGACTGTGGACCTGCATGGTCTAGAACCATTTGCGGGTTGCACCTTTTGTCATGCCATTGTTTAATTGGCCAGAGAGAACTTGTTAATCAGAAAAGTTGGATGTGCCTTAAAAGATGAAATTTAGATCCCCTATACGGTTATAGTCCACCCTGCTTCTAGAAAGAGAGTCAGCTAGAGTACTTGCTGTACTTAAGGTTCAACTGAATGAGGTGTGCATACCATGAACCAAAGCTGCCACTTCTACAATGTAATCTGTTCACACCTATAAAGTCCTCATCAAACCTCTTGTAGACCTTCCTTGAATTATACTCCTAATTTCCATTAGCAAATGATAGGAACATGTCAAGGTAGCCATTGTGATATTAAAAAAACACTGAACTGGACTAAGATGGATTTTCAATTATTTTTCGGTACTTAAATGCAGATAGACTAGCAGCAGATTACATCTTTCAAACGTCATGTGCTTATTAATTAGTCTCGTTAACAAAATAAATTGAATAAACGTCAATGCTCATTCAGTGTACTTGTATTAATATTGTTGTGACATTTAAAGTTGCTAAAAGAAGGGTTTTCTTTTGGTTAGACTGGGATTACCTGAAGAGTATATCCAATCATCCTTTATTTGTTCTGCAACTTACTAACAGGCTTCACCATACCTTTGTTTTTTTTCTTTGATTTATTTAGGTCACATCACCCTATGGAAACATTCTTCATCACCTGGAAAATGTCACCAACGGTCAGTTTGCATTCACAGCATTTGAATCTGGGAACTACCTTGCCTGTTTTTGGATAAATGACCCTCACCAAGGAGCAGGGGCAAGCATTAACCTTGAATGGAAAACTGGAGTTGCAGCAAAAGACTGGGAAACAATTGCGAGAAAAGAGAAGATTGATGTGTGTGCTTATCCCTGTATTTATAATTTTAGGACTGTTCATTTTTTCTTCCTTAGTCTTGGACAATGTTTGCATGGATGCGTAAATCTTGTACCTTTGTTATACAGGGTGTGGAGGTTGAGTTTAGGAAACTTGAAGGAGCGGTGGAGGCCATTCATGAAAATTTGCTCTATTTGAAGGGCAGGTATTGCTTTTGTTGTGATTCAATACATCCAAACTTAGTTGCTACTGTCTATACAAGTTGAATAGCGTGTGATTTTTTTTCTTGGTTATTCGTTCACAGGGAAGCAGACATGAGGGAACAGAGTGAAACAACCAATGCCCGAGTTGCATGGTTCAGTATCATGTCCTTGGGCGTCTGCATAGTGGTTTCAATTTTGCAGGTGTGGCATTTGAAGCGTTACTTCCGAAAGAAGAAGCTTATTTAGATTTAAATATTTAATTGTATTCTGATGCAAAACTCACCAATATTTCGAGGGATGGAAGGTTTAGAACTGAGTTAGAACTTTTTGTATGTTTTTTTTTTTTATTTTTTTATTTTATTTTCTTAGTTTCTACCCTAGGGGGAAGTTTGTAGAATTCTGGGTTCTGGCCTTGTTGAATGAGGAAAATATGGTATCCCAAAGCTGCTGAACAAAGTGTTTACTGATCATATCTTCTACATGTACACTCAATTTCATTTCAGCTCGAAAAAGTTGAAGATATCCCCAAGATCATGTATACATTTATTACATTTAGTTCCATACTTGAAATTCTTGTCATTTAGTCGTTTTTGCTTAAGGCCTGAAATTAACCCATAAACTATACGCAAGACACGCGTTGTTTATCTAGTTTGTTTTGTAATGCCCATGGGATTTGTTCTGACATGCAATGGAATAGACCTGTGGAATACCAATGTTTTTTCCATGCCTTTTGACTTACTCTTAGGTCATGAGGTTCTTCCACCAGAGCTTGGTTCATGGCTAATGCTATCAACTGCTGCCTTTGATGATTCGTGAAATGAATTCTCAAGAGCTTAATCTGTTGTTGAAAGGGAAAGATTTAAGAATGGCATTTTTAAGATCGACAAATCCTAACAAGAAATATCTTTTTCTTCTAGTGTCAAGAAACAATGTTAGTTGATGTTGTGCCTTTTTTGCCAATAATTCACTAGTCAGGAAGGTCCAATGGTTCCAGCCTGATCAAATGTGAATCCATGCAATGTAAAAATCAGAAGCCTGCCCTCGAGGAGATATGGTTAGGTCAACATTACTTGCAATAAAAGCTCAGCAATTTTAAAGATCACAATGTCAAATGGGACAGGAGACGGATTTTTGTACACAAAAGATAGCATAAAACATGAAATTTTGAGAAACGGAGCAAACATTCAAGTGAACAATGATCTGTTTTCCAATTGAATCGAAGTGGTCAAAGCTTTAATGAAGAAGAATAACCTGAATCAAAAAGTTAAATGGGAGAGAGATCTTGCAAAATTATTCAATCCAAACTACTTTCTTGTTCAAATATCTGAGCCTAAAAATCTCCTCAAAGAAATAATCTGCGCTGGTATGGAAGTTCTTCATCTGACTAATTCTTATTACCATCCTTCGCAGTTCCTTTCCATATTTGAGTATTGACCCTAAGGTCCTCATTTTTTGCTGGGCATTCAGAGGCGATCTCACTGTGATCACCACTTCTTTCAAGCAGGGAATAACAAACCTCGAATCCACCTGCAGAAGAATGCATCAAATTAATATTAATTCTGAGTTTTCACCTGGGTTGAAAAGTTAAATGTGCGTATGATATATATGAACTCACGCTCTTTAAGCTGTTCTTCTGGCACAAAGCAGCAAACATGGCCCCGTGGATTTCAAAAGTCTGCAGTTTTTGATGACTGTTGAAGAAATCAACCAAATCAACTTCTGGGAAAGGTAGTGGATTGTCAGAATTCCCGGTGAACTCCACTTTCATAACCAGGTGCTTCACCTCCCTCGCACATTGCAGGATGGTGCTCACTGCGTCCCAACGCCACTGTACACCCTTGATTGACAAGAATTCCAGAGCTCCAAGTTTTCCGAATTCCACCTTGTGAACTCTACCTGAAAGGCAGTTACCAAAAATTAAATTGCAGATTCTACTTGTTATAATGGGTAGATAAAGATCCAGAAAGTCACCACCTTCACTGCTCGAGATTGAGAGGTTCCTCAAGCAAGATGTTTGGTTAACTCGAATCCAATTGCAACCTTGGATTTCAATTAACTGAACTTTTGGGCAGCTGACAGTGAGTGAGCAGTTTCCCATGCCATAGAACTCCAGCCTACACTGCTCCAGCTGTTGCAATTCAATGGAAACTGATCTCAATCCTTCACAACTACGCAGTAACAAGTTCCTTAAATTTGGGCACACACGAAATGCATCAGAAAGAGCTCTGTCCTCCATTATTGCTCCAACTATTTCGAGATTTTGGAGGTTTTTGAAGACACCCCATTTGGGAGAATGGTCCATGAGCACGCCCCAAAGCTTCAATGATTCCAATCCTGTTGCATAACCGATACAGTCTAATTTTGTTGGCATCCCATTCTGGACATGCTTATCATTCTGATTGTCCAGACGGAGCTCCAGATGCCGAAGGGAGCAGCTTGTGCTTGATAGCCATGAAGCAAGGCCTGCATTAGAGAATGGACAGTAGACCACGAGCTCTTCCAACCAGACTATTGATGAGACCATCCGGCTCACGACAGTGTCTGAATCTGCTGTACCGCAACTGTTATCAAAACAATGGCGGGGGAAGTAGAGGCTCCGGACGAATGACATTGATTCCTTGAAGCGCCTAGAGACACAAGCACAACTTGTTACATCCCTCGCGTTCCTCATGTGGGACAAAATGTATTGAACAATGGCATCTGGAAGAGCTTCCATTCTTGCAAGATGCAGTTTAATACGTACTGAGAAACAACTGAAATTGAAGGGAAAAAGAAGAAAGAATTAATCAGCGAAGTAGATCAATGCAAATTGTCGAGCGAATACCAATTAACAAACACTTGGCAGTAGAACTAGACCTATTACTCCTGTGCAGTATATCACACTGTCTAAGAAATCCAAATTCGAAGTTTATGATTTGACGGAGGCAAGTAGAAGCTAGGAATATGAACAAACTAAATGCTTATTACCTATATGAGGATGAGCATGTGCGAGAAACCATATGAGATTAATCTAAGAAAACACATGGGTATATATGTTATACAGGTAGAAACCGAGCTTCAGTTCTCCGAAGATGGATTCTGAATAGAAACCCAAATGGGGAGAAAAGTAGAAAAAGAGATAACCTGAGATCTAGTTAATGGCTTCTGAGGATGAGTTCTGAGTAATGGGGAGGAATGGTATATATAGAGAAGAGGTAATCTAAGCTTCTGTTCATGGTTTCCTGAAGGTGGGCTCTCTGAGTAGAAAGTTGAAACCGAGACGGAGAGAGGGGGAGGGTGGAGAGAGAAAGTTGTTGATGGGATTGAATCAGCCGAAGCTTCAGAAATTGTGATTTGTGAAGAGGCGCGCATATATTTCGCATGTCTGTTTGCTAGTTTTTGCGGCTTTTTTTTTCAAAATTTAAAAAAGTGAGGGATTTTCTTTTACTTTTTGCCGCGGCGTGCGCCCACGTGGCCCCGCCCAAGACCGAGTCGCAAATCGAGTTATTTTGGGCTGGGCCTGGCTCAATATAACACCGACCCTGTGAAGAGGGCTGTAATCGGGTTGTATTCGGGTCGGGTTCAATTACATCGAATATGTTCGCATTGTCGAAATTCCAAATCCGAAATCCAAAATATTGGCTGCGGATTGGATTTGGATTTATTGTCATTAAAATAAAAATTTTTAATTTGTACAATATATATATATATATATATATATATATAAAGCACTGTTTTCAAAACTGGACCGGGCCGGCAGGAACCGGTTACCTGACCAATTTCATTTTCCTCCAAAATCGTTTTTTCCTTTAAAATCGTTGATTTTGRTCAACAAATCGCTGAACCGGCCGATTAATCGTTTGAACCGTTTGAATGATTTTGACCGTTTTCTAATTTTTTAATTTCTTTTTATTTTTTTATTAGAGCAGGTTGGCCATTAAGTCGAACAGTCAAACCGTTCAAACCAGTAACCAAACCTCTGGCCGGTTCAGTCACCAAAGTTGCAAAAATCTATTAAAACGGTGTAGGCACAGGTTTGCCCTGATTCAAGCCGATCTCCAAAAATATACATAACATGTAATAAATATATACATACTTCTTTCAAAAGAAATAAAGCCATGTACTAAAACTGTCTAAGGTGGAATAGATATTGAAGGTGGAAGTGTTGAGTGTATCACGTTGATGTGGTGGGGAAAAGAAAAGCCTTCTCACATGGGTGGGGAAAAGAAAAGGAATATAGCCCATGATTAACACGTCTTGTGAAGAGGACAAAAGAAGGGATTGGAATCATGAATCAAACCTCTCTCTCTCTCTMTATATATATATGTTTTGGAGGAGCTTATTACTATGAGAAAGGGATTTTGCAGAGAAAGAGAATGTTTTGTACAAGGAAAAGTGGGGGTGGGGGGAGCTTATGAATATGAGAAAGGGATTTGCAGAGGAAAAGAATGTTTTGTACAAGTTCTACAAGCCTTTTTTAGAAGAGTTTGAATCTGCCCCCACAAGATTGCACCCCACAATGTCCCACAGCATATTCTTACCTATATTGGAAACATCTCCTAATGATAGTAACAGAAATGATGATGACATTGGGAGATGTTCCCAATATAGGGCGGGGATGTACTGGGAGACGTTGTGGGGGCTGATTTGATGTCTTTTCAGAACAAAGGGTTTATTGATACTAGGTTTCCGATATTCAAATTAACCCATATCAGGTTTTTCCTCATGAGGCTGTTATGGTTTTCAAGCCTTCAACCCTCTTACAAGGCTAGCTTCCTTTCGCCAAAAGTTTTAACGCGTTTCTCCTCCTTTGCTTCAAGGTTTTAAACTTTGGAAATTTTGGTTATTTTGGGCCTTAGGTCTATTTTCCTTTCTAAAAATTGAACAAATTTTTTTAATAAATTTCAATTACTTATTGATATTTATAGTACTTTTAACTGCTTTACATTAATATTATCAATTATTGATTTTTATTATTATTATCAAAAATTGAGGCCAAATGAGTGATCATAATCCTGAAGCTTTGATGTTTTGTCCATATATTTGTTATATTTTGATGACTATATCTTTTATTTCGATSACAATATCTAAATCGAAATTTTGAAGTGAAATTTCATTGAAATGTAGAGTCATCCCTTGATATTTGCTAGCTCTTTAAGAAGACCAAATTGGCTGGAACCTCGAACTCTCAAATGTTTAGGGCTGTAAATGGGTCAGGCAAACCCATTAGACCCGAAACAAACTAGTATGTGGCCATTTAAGTCTTTTATAACTTAAAAAAAATCTTGTGAGTTTAATTCGTAATAACTATGTATCATCAATGAAATGCTCAATAACACATATTTAAATAATATTATATTTGAAAGTTCATTATATATACATATATATATATAAACAAGGCAGTGAAGAAATTTTTTCTTTTTTTTGAATTTTTTATTTTTTATTCCACGTCATTTTTTAAACAATCAATGCGATGCACTTTCCCAACAACCTAAATAATCTATTCCCCTAAAATTTCTCCTAAACTACCTCCCCCACTATTCCCCACTTTCTCCAAAATTATCTCTAATTCCTACTTATCCTCTCTCCTATATTTTATCTATATCTATCTAAAGAAAGTTTGGATTAAAAAATTTAAAAATTATTTAAATATTCTAATAAAATTATATAATAACATTAAAATATTTATTAAAAACATAAAACATAATTTTATATTTTTACAAAATATATCATGAAATTATCTACTAACAAATTAAATTATGTTTTTCCAGATTATCAATTTAAATGTTTTTCAAATATTTAATAATATGTAATAGCTTTAAATAAATAAAATTCAAATAACAAAAATTTAAAATATTTTATAGATTATTTAAATATTTATCATAACTAGATTTTAAATAGTTAAAATAACAAAATTATATAATAAATTTAAAAACATTCTTAAAAGTAGAAAAATAATTATTACATAATATTGAAATTAATAATAATTTAATATGTTACAAAATTAATAATGAAATTATGTAATAATAGTATAAATTATGATTTTATGGATAATTAAACTCAATAAATAATTAATATTTTAAAGTTTAATTATTTTACATATTATTTAAGTATTTAAATAACTAAATAATTTAAATAACAAAAATATTTAACATAACTAGATTTTAAGTAGTTAAAATAAAGAAATTATGTAATAAATTTAAAAAATTCTAAAAAGTATAAAGATAATTATAACATAATATTGAAAATAATAATAATTTAATATTTTACATAATATTGTAAATAACTAATTTCACTTATATCAAGTAATAATTCGAGAAAATAACTTTCAAAAAAATAATATTTATTAATAATAATTTTAAACTCTTAATCTGGGTTTGTTCTATAATTATATATACTAAAATTAATATTTATTATATTTCAGTAATTATTTATTGTTTTTTGTGATAAATGTATTATAATGATTATGTATAAATTTATTTTGTTTTGTTATTTAACATAAAACTTTCAATAATTATTGGAAATTTAAATACTATTTTTTAATTTTTTTAATTTAATTTATTGTACTTATTGTATTTATTGTATTTTTGTTATAACTTATTGTTTAATTAATATTTATTAGAGATTAAACTATTATTTGAGATTATACTATTTATTGACTAACTTAATATATTTTTATTACTTATTGTACTTTTGCAATTATTGTAATTATTGCATTTTTTCATTATCAATATATTTTCAATAATTATATATTTTCGCTATAAATTTTCAATAATTATTGGAGATTAAACTAGTGTTATTTAACAAGGATAAGACTAGTAGTTTAGATAAAATTATGAGTGTTCATGAGTTGGTTTGGTTCGGTCATAGGTTATTTGGCCAACCAAATTGACCTAGTCAGGTTGGGGAGTTGGTCAGTTGAAATCGACTGACCTTTTGTGAAAACCAATGCACTCAAGTTGTATCAGTTTGGGTTGGTTTTCACAAAAGGGTAGTCGGTTCAAAAGATTTCAACTTAAAAATTAAATTAAATTTTAAAAATTATAATGCAATTATTAAAAAAATAAATTTAAAAATTAGATTTATGAAATAAAACATTTTAGACTAAGAAATATGGGAAATTTCTCACTTTTCTTATTAAAATTTATATTTAATATATATATATATATCCATGGTTAGGTCGTTCAATTTTGGTCAGTTTACAAATGGCCAAAGTGAAGCTTATTCGAATTGGTCGAATTGTGAATTTTTTGAACCAAAGCTAACATAAAACTCTAGAAAACCGACCAACTCGGGTCAAGTTGATCGGGTTGGTCGGTTTCATAAGTCTGATGAATAAACCTAACTGAAATTAATTATTGTTATTTTTGTATTATAAAAAATTTATTAAAAGTAGTATATAAAATATGAATAATTATTAATTACTTAAAAAGTTGAAAATATAAAACAATTGTAGGATCATTTACTAGAACACACCTTATAATTTTACATATTTACTTAAACCTACCTTATAATTTTCATTTTACTAAAACATCACATATGTTTTACAACTTATTTACTTAACCAACCTTTAATTAAGGAGTGTTTGTTTTGCCATTAGGCCCATGATTTTTTATTCTAAAAATACCCTTAACACTTTTTTATATAGAAAAAAATAGCCAAATAAGGGAAAAATGATATTTTTTTTCTATTTTCTTTTAATTAAATTTATTTAAATGAACATTAGGGTCAACACTGTCATTTTCCACTATCATCTAATGGAAGATTGATTAAATCCGTTGCAAATTATAAGTGGTGTTTTAGTAAAATGCTAACTATAGGGTAGATTTTAGTAAACCCATGAAACTATATAGGTTTTGTAGTAAATGAACCCTTTCTATTATTTATGTTTCGCTTAATAAATCCCATCCCCGCTAGTATCTAAAGTAAAACTTTAAAGTAGGAGTTGAAAAAGGTAGAAATTAGATTTTCTTTATATGTAAGAAAAATTTTATATGCATTCATTCTTGCATTATTTCTAGAAACTTTTTAAAAGTTCTACATGTATAATTTACCTAGCAAATGCTTATCTCCTTTAATCTTTTGAAGATTGAAAAATGCCATATAACCTAGATGTGTTTGCATTTTGTGTTTGTATGAATCATTTTGTTGCTTGTGTCTCTACATGTGTCTTCTTAAGGCTGTGTTTGGAAACAATGCAAATGAAGTGTAAATCCCGGTTCAGGGTAAATTTGTACTCTGGTTCACTTTTGTCTGTGTTTGGCAACATTACATTTTTGCATTGACAAATGATAGACCAATGCATATTTACATTGATAATAAGATGTAAAAGTACATAAATAAAAAAAGAAGTAAATTTGCATTCAAGTGGCATTTTGATAAAAAAAAAAGCATATGCTTTATTGGAATTTGTTTTTGCACCATTATGGCTAAAAGTCTGTTTGTTAAGAACGTAAATTTGTTAATGCAAAACTAACCCAACTTTACAATTTATATGAACCGTTTTACACTCCACATATTTGCATCGTTTCCAAAAACAACCTAAAGCTCAGTTTGGAAAGAGTACAAATGCAAATATGCACAGTACAAATACATACAGAATATAAAGTTTTACACTCTACATATTTGTATTTGTACTCCTTCCAAATTAAGCCTATACTCTTTACAAACTGAGCTTAAATGTCAAGTACCGCCATTTGGATTAGCAACTAAAATCTTTTTTATTTTTTGTATTTTTGGCAAATGACTCTCATAATCTTTTCCCACAACTTCTTTCACTATGAAGTAAGCCCATACTTCACTAGCTTTTCTTTTCCTTCTCATTTCACTAGCACCAACTTTAGTGCTATCATATTGGGACTAAGAAAATGCTTCATCAAAGTCATGGCCATAGGGAAAGGGTGTTTGGGAAGAACCAAACATTTTAGCAAATATAAAACATTAAAGCACTAAAAATTAGAAAAAAAAAGAAATTTAACTACCCCTTACCTAGTAAATATGGTTTAGTGTCCTAACTTGATTTTAATAGATGAAGTCTCTCACTCTCTTTGTCTTGGCCTCCCAAATTACTAACTTAAGACAGTTGAGTAATTCACCTTATCAAAAGAAAGTTGAGAATTTGAGAATTGAGATTGATTGTAAAGATTAAAGAGTAAGAGAAATTAATTGTAGTAAAAGAGCATAAGGGAACGTTAAAGAGATTGAATGTTTTTGTGATGAAAATGAGTAAGGGTAAGGGTATTCATAGGAGTTGGGAAATATTGGATTAATCAAAATACCCACCTAATGATGGGTGGGATATTTTGATCCTTTTGGAGTTTTTATAGAAGTTTCTATCAAAATTCCTCCAGACTAGTTAATTATAATAGTTGGGGAGGGGGGCATTTTAAGGACCTTAACTAGTTGTATATAGCCGTTGGGGACATCTAAGTCATTTAAGCCCCCCTGAATAACCATTGAAAAGGGAGCTCCAATGGCTATAAAATTTGTGTGTCAGGCCATGTTATGTTGGCCCATGGGGCCCTGCCACAGCAAAAGCCCATATAGGCTGCTAGTTGTCCTGGCATGTGGACCTCTCCAAGGGTGTATTCAAGCTGAGCAAAGTTGAATACCTGGCTATTCGAGCTCAACTTGCCAAAACAATGCCAGGCTCAAGATCGATTCGAGCTAGAGACTTAAGCTTGAATTCAACTCAGCTTAAGAGCTCACAAGTTTGAACTCAGCTCAGCTCGGCTTGAGCTCGATTGCTAACCAAGCTTCTTATAAAAAATAAAAATTATACATATAAAAATATCTTTTTATTTTACATACAAAAAATTAAGAATTATGAAAACTATTTATTATCATAAATATAAAATATAAAAATATTATATATGATATTTATTATTATACATATAATAAAAATTAAATATATATACATACATACATACATACATACATACATAACATACATACATACATACATAGTAGGCTCGATTAGGCTCACGAGCCTCATAAGTCACGCTTCACTAGGCTCGAGCTTGGCTCGAAGTTCAATTAAAACTGAGCCAAATCAAGCTTTTCATGAGCCGAGCTAAAATAGCTCGTGAGAAGCTTGATTCATTTCCACCCTAACCTCAACCCCCTGGCCTAGTCCAACACGAGGGTTCACAAGTTTGGTATGGCTATAGTTGATTCTTCTTCTTTTGAGTTGGAAATAAGAGCTAGAAGGGAGATAGAAATGTAACTTGATCAAAAGGAACTTAGGGCAAAACTAAAGTGTCATTTAGAAGGCAAAATAGGTGTATAGAATTCCACCATGTGACTCCCTTTAACAAATTCAATCTCTTGGCTGAAGGACTACAGTGGAAACTGGACTTCCTCTCAATAAGTCATTCTTTCTACCCTCTCTTCTTTCTTTTAGCTACTATTTTGCACCACACATCCTGATCTTCATGATTTTTTTCCAAATTTGATTTCGTAAATCTAGCCTGCCACTATTGATATTTTATATTAGTTACCAAATGCTTTTGAAATTGAAATTGTTGTATTTAGTATTAGGCCTTCTAAATCCCTTAGGCTTGATGGCCTTAATTCTTTGTTTACAAAATACACTAGCCCATTATGGGCGCTGAGTTAATATCTTCCATTCTAGGTTATTTTTGGGATCTGACAAGCACATAGGAAATTAAGGGGTTCTCACAATTCACTTAACCAGACTGTGGGCCTTTTCTCCAAACTGAATTGGTCTTTTGGTGTTTGGAAAACCAAAAACCAAAACCAATCGGTTAACCGGTAACCAGTTCAGTTCTTTTGCTTTTTGAATTTATAATGTATATTATTAATAAATATATAATTATGTAATATAAATTATAGAAATATATTTAATATATTATATTATAAATATAACCGATCAATTCGATTAACCGCTTGGTTTTTCATATTGTTTAATTGAAACTGAACAGATAACTCCATTTCCAAAACACCAAGCTAGAAACTGAACTGATCAATTTGGTTGACCTGGTTTGATTTCATCGATATGGTTCAGTTTTTATTCTTTCAATTTCTCATGAGAACCCCTAATTTATATGATCCCTATGATGCAAATTGTGGAAAAAGTCAAAGACTTCCAACCTATTGGCCTCAACAATGTACTATATAAGATGATTGCAAAAATCCTAATCTAGTAGTTGAAGTATTTTATACCTCAAATCATCTTAGCATACCGATTAGCATTCACTATATGCTAGCAAATTTCAAACAATATTGTAATTTGCCATGAGGTTATTCATACTCTAAAGAAGCAGAAAGGGAAAATTAGCTACTTCATGATTAAATTCGACCTAAAAAAATCTTATAATAGAATGAAATGGGCCTTCTTGCTGAGTGTTTTGCATAGTTTAGGATTTGGCAACCTATTTTGTAACTTCATTTGTCACTATATTTCCACTATTAGTATGGCTATAATGGTGAATGGATAATAGGGTGAGTATTTCTTTCCATCCCACGGACTCAAACAAGGGTGTCCATTTTCACCTACTTATTTATCCTTCACATTGAAGTACTCTCCCAAATATTGCAACAAAAGTTGGATTCCCATAACTTACATGGTATCCATTTTATTAATGGAGCTTCACCTAAACCATTTGTTATTTGTTGGTGATTGCCAACACCCATTTTTTGTTCAGTCCCTGCACCCTACTTCTTTATACCCTATTCTAGGGCCCCAACACTTGAAAATATAACCAAATTAATTTGAGACATTGAAACCCAAAATTCCTATTTTCAGTGCAATTCACACGTCAATCACCTAACTAATAAACTTAACTCCCGATTAACGAGGACATTAAGATTAACATCTAACACTATGCATACTTTAGTAACCTAGTTAGACACAACCCTTGGACTTAGAACACTTTAAATTTCATGGCTAAACTCTAAAGACACATCGCTCATCACATCAACTTCCTCTCTAATGGTCCCAATCTTTGCAATGTTCAAACCTTGACTCCACAAAATCAAATCCAGCACATCCATTGCCTCAAGGTCACTAGGATATGATCAACCCCAAACCTCACATCAACTCTATGATGGTCAACATAAAAAATAACAAGATTCCATTTTGATGTCTCTAAGTAAATAGAGATGACAACCAAGATTAGTAAATTCCTTCTCAAATATGAACCTTACACCTAACGCCTCACCTTAATTTGCACCAATACACCAAATTTTGACTCAAAATTCCGCCATTTGACCCACCATCTAGTCAAGATTTAGTCTCAATAAATCTTATTGATTAGAGTTTATCAGCCATCATCCAAGTTTTATTTGACCGATCAAACCTCACCGTCATATTCAAAGATCCAAAAATCCCCTATGTATCAAATTTCATGACTTAACTACATTTAGCCATTAAACAAGCAATATTTCACTTCAAGCCTTTTTGTTAATTGATAATAAGCTAAAACCTTGATCCACACTATATTTTTTCAATCTACACCTCTGATCAAAGACCCACCACTTTCATCCCAAAAATGCCTACCCACCAAATTACATCCCAAAATTCCCAAAATATGAGACTATAATGTCAAGCATGTTAGATAGTTTTGTATGCCCTTAGCTTCAATCAGAATGATGTACTTTATGAGTTTATTGTAAATGAATAAAGATACATATTTGATTCATGTTCCCTTGGTA
>NW_010729161.1:1065115-1085416 GCF_000365185.1 Nelumbo nucifera
CTCTCCCACTCCTTTTGGTTCAGATCTGGTTCAGTTTATGGTTCAAGATTGATCATTGAAAATATGATTTTCTAAATAGGGAATACGATTCCCAGTTGAAGGGAGAGATAAAATTTCTGAAATTCGCCCCTTATTCCGCAATCATTGGGCGTCCATGGGATGGATCTCTCATCCCTTCAAAGCACGCCCCAAACTCTTATTGAACACACAAAACACTTAGAGATCCATTCCAAATTGGGGAAAACCTTGCACAAAGAAGGAAAAGTCAATTGCAAGCCTTTTCCTTTCAAAATTTCTGTCCTTTTACATGAAAATTCTCTCCTGAAGCCCAAGCTCTGTGATTGGGCGAGATTCAAACATGATTTTCCCTCTTTTTCTATAAATAGAGATCCAACTTGAGCCTAAATGGAGGAGGAGAGACATCAGAAGCACCTTTTAGCCTCTGTAAAACCTCCATTTGCTAGAAACCCCTAAGCACTTAAACCTCAAACTTCAAATCCACCCCTTTTTTCACGTTAGAGATTATAGGCCAAAAATACTCCCTAACTTAATAGTTCATCCAAGCTTCACTCCAACTTGTTTTAGTTGCTAGAAAACTCTTACCAAGGTCACACACGAGAGGTAAGCCTTTCATTCTACTATTTAACTTAAGTTTGTATTCTTATTTTAGTGTATTTCTAGGTTGCTTGAAGTCCTAGAATCGTGAAGAACTCGCATTATTGGCTTCTTTCAAATTAAAATAAGGTAGAGAGATGAGGGTCTTAGGGAAATTAGTACCTAAGACCCAATAACATCACCTCAAATCTATTCCGAAAAAAACTGGGAGTGTTTTCACCAGATTTCCGGAATTCTTAACAATAATTTTTATTAGTTTTTTATTGTAAATTGAGCCTAAAGAACTCTCGTATTGAACTGCTACAAGAGCTTGGAGAGAGGGGCGCCTAACACATTCCCTCTTATAATCTTTTGGATTTCAAAATCTCTGGATTAAGTGCATTTCCCGATGGAGAATGGAGTCACTATGTAGAAGATAAATCAAAATTTCAAAGTTGAAACAAAGGCCCATTTTCTTTGAAAAATGGGTGGTGACTCTATCTTCTTTGAGCCAGCCATGAAATTCCCATAGCTTATAGTGATCTAGGTAGAACAATATTGTTTACCTTGGAGCCCATCCCTATGTATCATAAGCAAACCCAATTATTGCTAAAAGTTGTTTGCATGGAGATCAACAAATTATGTAGGGATTTCTATTGGAAAGGAACTTATAATTCAAAAAAATTCTTACCTAATGTCTTGGAGTTCCATGTTATGTCTTAAAGAGGCTGGTGGTTGAGAATTACTGAATGTTGAGTGGAAGAATAAGGCACTGATGTGCAAACTTACTAGCATTTTTGCACTAAAGAGGACTCTCTTTGGGTTAGACTTATTAAAGCTAAGTACCTCACAAATCATTTATTTAACTAGAAAGGTGAAAGGGTGAAAGGGCATGCTTCTTGTACATAGGACTGGAATGTTTAGTTCTAGGGCCTTACTTATGAAAGGTTGTAGGTGGATTCTTATAGATGGTTAGAAGGTTAATGTTGTGTGATGATCCTTAGTTCCCTGCTAGCTTGCATTTTTCCGATAATGTTGATCTATTTGTTCCTTCTCCATAAAGTAAAAAATCTCATTAATCATGATCTGATGAAAAGGCATTAAGAGCATATTAAGCTTATGTTCCCCTCACTATTGAAACTATTTTGTAGATATAACTCCCTCTTCCCACATCTAATAGGTGTGATCATTTGGTGCGGTTACCTACCCTTCATAGTTGCCTCTCCATAACTTATGATCCTAGTACTTCTAATGCAGAGGCCATTTTGGGTAAGTTGATCACTTGGAAGCAGCTTTGGAGGTATAAGAAACTCTCTCCAAGATTTATTTTGTTCTTATGGTGTTGTATCCATTGTATACTCCTCACCAAGTCTTGTCTGTATCACCATTCTAAGCTAAACAAACTACATTTTTTCACTCAAGCAAGAAAGAATGGAAATGGAGCGGGTTTGGGGCAAGGCACCCACTCAGTTTTGCCCCATTTTTAGTGTCGAGGGAAGGGCACCCACTCTCTATCAGGGATGGGGAGTCCTCAAATTTTTTCTTGCCTTGAGGCAACCACTTTAAAATAATCTAATTGGTGGGTATTTTATAAAAAAGGTTATGAGAATTTGGGGGTATATTAGGAATCAAATTATGACAATTGGGAGTACTTTAGAAATGGGATTATGGGATCCTAGGATTTTAAGAATTTGAGGAAAACGTAGGTATATTTGAAAAATCTATATTAAATCTAGGGATATTCTCTTAATTTACCATCAGGTTTGGAGCGGGTTCAAAGAATCATATGCAAACCCCATCCCTGGTTCGGGGCATAAATATTTTCCCCATCCCTACCTCGTCTCCATTTAAGATTGGGGAAAACCCATCCCATTTAGAGTGGGGCCTTGGTTTTATAGGAAAAATTGCCATCCCTAATGTGGAATCTATAAATCACATCCATTTATATTATAAGGTGGTTCGGGTCAACCATGAATCTAAGAATCAAGATGCACCCCTCATCGACATGTAGTTTCATGGTTATCTTCTTGATGCATGGCAGTTGTTGTGAGTGACTTAACTTCAAAGAGCTCTTCTTAGGTCAAATTGCTGATTGGTTGGTTGAAGATAAATATTGATGGAGTGGTGGGAGTTGACAAGGCTGTAGTGTTGGATAATCCCATACAAGTGGATAATCCCGAGATGTGCCTCTTCCCATGGATAATCCCACACAAGTTGATGCAATGGATTTTCTTCATGGAATTCAATTTGTGTTGGAGTTGCATGTAGTTTGCAATGTGGCTTTTGAGGGTGATGCGGAATAAATAATTAACTTTATGTTGGTGGAATCTTAAACCCCACTGTAGTGTGTTTACACTTTAATTGTTGATTGTAGAGGTCTCTTTAATTTCCTCCATTCGTTCTCAATTTCCCATACTAAGTGATATAACAATATGATTACACATAAAGTTGTCCTAACTTCTTATTAGTCGTTATATTTTTTGAAAGTCAAAATTGATATGAATTAAAGCTTTTTTTTTTCTTTTCCCATATTCCTTTTTGTAAACCTTATAAGGTATAGTTTTGGAAACAATTCTACACATTTACTTACCGGGTTGGGATTAGGTCTACCCTGAATGAAACTAAACTCACTCATTAACAACACTAAAAATGCTAGGTAGAAGCCATAATCCTCATTATACGGCTGTTGGTTTTCTTATTAAGATAGTTTATAGGGGTAAGAAAATGGGTAAGTTTTACTCAGAACCGAGTGGAACTCGTCCTACCCAATCAATTATACGATAGGGGTTGGTTCCACATTATTGGAACCAACCCCCACCCAGGCTGGTTCTAGAATCTAGGGGTTTACACTACTTGAATCAACCTAATGAACTGGCCTTGGAACCAAACTCTTGCTTTAAAATAAACTCTAAATTACTTTTAAGTATGTGAAGATTTGAACAAAGCACTCATTGTTACATGTTTTCATTTTAATACTTGAATGTGTGTAATAAGTAAAGTAAAAGTAATTTTACAAAATTTAAATTGTAATGATAAGCTTTGAACCATATATTAATATATTACAACAATCTACATATTAAATTACCCAATTTAATCAAGAAAGATTATATAAATTTTAAACTATATATTATGTATATTGAAAATCAAGTTTTTAAAGAACATGTCAATTTTTAAGGGGGAGAGTAAAAAAAGAATAGGTTCCACAGGTTGATCCCGAAATTGCCAAGGCCAAAATTGACTTTGGAAATAATGTTCAAAGGGTAGGTTCTAGTTCCAAAAACCTAGAACTGACTCCTACAGGGTAGGTTCTAGTTTTTTCCATGGAACCGAACCAAATCAACCCGTGCTCACCCCTAAGTTAGTTTATGATGGAGTCTAAACAACCAAGCAAATAAACTCAGCTTCTATCATCCCATGATTTAATAACATAGGAATTGTTTGACATTGTTATGTAATTTAATATGTTCAACTTTTTGGTTTAATCTATATACACATATAGTCTTTTTTAAGAAAAGAAAAATGATTTTTTGCCTTATTTTTCTATTTTTTTCTAACTATTGAATATGTTTATGGTTGTTTTTATTCTAATATATTTAGTTTCCATGTAGTAAATGCCTCTTAAATATTCTAAATTATTTTATAGCACATATTGTGTAAATCTTACATCCATTTAAAGAAAATATTCTAAATGGCTTAACTATGAAGGTTCATACTTCATACTTTTAAACTCATTTGCACTTATAGGTAGTGAAAATTTTGCATCCAAAAAATTAATGCAAAAGTTATTTTCTCTTATATAAAGTGGGGATTACATTTTATTTCCAATCTTATTCTTCCCTTCTTTGGTTGAATAAATGAAGGTGCAAGACAAAAACTTCAAAGGAGGTCACCCATCTATGTATTACTCCACTCACGTACGTTTGACTTCGAAGTTCTAATGGGATCCTTATTGTTTCAAATAAACAATATTCATTTTCACCTTTATTTCCCCTTTTTATAAAATGGAGATTACATCACTTTTCTTATTTTATCCCTCTCGAACAAACCTTGAAGCAAAAATAAACCAAAACTTGCACTTAGGGCACTTGCATTTTTATACATTTACTCCTAATGCAAATGAAATTTGTATTACAAACAATTCTATTCTATAGAAAGAGTAGTGTTTAGATGCAAATGGTCCTTTCACCATAGTACTCACAAGAACTCCTTTGAAGTTAAAGGACCAAAGTAACCTTAAATTTTGATAGACGCATTACACTTTTTACTAAAAAGAATCTTTGGTCATTATTAATGCTAATAAAATTATGTAAATATTCTTGTTGTAAGAAATTTACTCATTATTTAATGCTATTAAAATTATGTAAATATCCTAAGTTATAAGAAATAAACTAGCCACTGCTAACTTTGTTTGGTTTGAAAGAAAAGGTATCTGCCRGTACCTAATTTTTGCTTGGTCTCTTCACCTTACCTCTTTTACACTCCTTTTAAACCCCAAAACTTGAAAACATAACTAAATCAACTTGAAACTTATGAAAATTAAAATTCATTCTTTTAAGAACAACCCGCATGTTAAACGCCTAACTAAGTTATACCAATAAAGTTAACCTTTGATTAACGAAAACATTGAGATCAACATTTGACACTTCATTGGCTATATTACCCTCAATCAAACATAATCCCTAGATTTAAGGGATCCTAGGATTTTAAAATTAAAATTATGGGATCCTAGGATTTTAAGAATTTAGGGAAAACTTAGAGATATTTTAAATATCAATATTAAACCTAGAGATATTTTACTAATTTACCTTTGGGTTTGGGGTGGGGATGAGTTTTGTACATAATTCCCTGAACTTGCCTCCAACCCAGTTTGGGGAAAAAATATTTTCCCCGTCCGTATTTAGGGTTGAGCAAAACCTGCCCCGTTCGGGGTGAAGTGGGGCGGGACCCCAATTTTACGAGGGAAATTGCCATCCCTGATAAAGCCTATCAAGTAATTAGCCTTGTAATGGTCTCTTACACCCAACCTCTTGGTCCACAATCATCAGAACATTATCCATAAGGAAGGACCTCTTCCTTGACTTAGGTGCGCAAATGGATCAGATCATGGTCCAATCTGATCCTATTTGGTCGGATTTGGATCACCTTTGGTCAGATAAGATCGGATCCAATGATTTGATAAAAAAATCAGATTGGATTCGGATCACCCCTATCTAATCCAATGTGTTATATATTTATAAATATAAATATATAAAACATATATATGTTATTTATTTATTTATAAATATATTATTTATATTGTGTTTATATAATTTTGTTATATTATTTATTTTTTATAAAAAACATGTATATATATGATGAAAATAATTAAAAAATACTTGTATTTTTTGTTTTTTCTTTATTTAAATTGGTATATTTTTTTAATAATTTATTAATTTTTAAAGAAAACAAGTCGGATCAAATTAGATTCAAAGATTTGAAGATCTGATAGGATTCGAATTCAAATCGAGTCCTATCAAATCCGATCGGATCTGACATGAACAATGTTGAATCGAATTCGAATATACCTTGATTCAAATATGATCCGATCCGTTTGCATTCCTACCTTGACTACAATATGCAGTGTCACACTCTCTACTCGAATGGATCCCAGGTTTAAAACGTTACACAAACCTTTGTTATAAAATAGTAATATAACATATAAATGTATTTTGTAAATCATATTTYAAATATAGTTGAAATCCACTATTGACAGTTTAGGTTTCCATCATAGAGAGTGTAAAGCTTGATATTTACTTTGTTTGACAAAGGGATTGATACTATAACTATGATCACCCACTTAGGTAATTTCACAAACTACCCTAACATACCTAGGTATTTAACCCTTGATGGATCTCACTAGTCCAGTACCTATTGCAATATCATAATCAATTTTGGGGTTAAGTGTAACTTTCTAATTTTGTCCATCTATCTCCAAGGTCCAAGGCATAACTAGAAATTGGTTTGGGTTTAGTATTTCTTCTAAACACCCACTGGTTGTACTTGGGGTCTAACTCTAGCAACCAAGACAAGTTGTTCCACCAGTCATAAACAATAATTACTTTATTCATTCACTAATAATGGTTTATGTATATCAATTTGATTGGAGCTAAGGGCATACAATGTTTAACATCCTTTTCTTTAGGCCGGCCATGATCTCCTTAAGCTCACAATAGGGAAAGATAAGTAAACTTGTATTGGTTTTCCCTACCTTTTCTTTCAAACTAAACATAACCTAAGGGTAATTATGGTTTTTGTTAGTTATTGAATTGTTGTGTCTGAAAGAACATTTTACTCTAATCTTTCCTTCCCTTTTTTCTAGCAATTCCAACCATCTATGTTGGAATGTTGCAATTTATTTCAATTTCATAATGTCCTTATCTTCCCTTTATTTATTTCCAAGAATTAACTATAGCACTTCTCTTTTATTATGCTTTTATCCCTCTTTTAGGCCCCATTTTTTTATTATTAAGTTATTTATCTAGGTAGGTGTTTCCCAAGTATGTATGTTTATGTGTTCTTTTCTGTTAAAATTTATTTTGGTAAATTTTCTCCATTACCATGTTTACCTTTAATATTTTTATTTTTAAAAACTTGTTTAATGGTCATTTTTTTATCTCATTAATTCTGGCAGCTTCCCCTTCATGGGAAAATAACTCAAAGAGGAATCAGCCGGGAGATATATCCGACCCTTATACATCACAAGCCCATCTGTAAAAGCCCAATTGGAGTCTGCAGTTCCAGACTGAATTTTCTGAACAAGAGTCATCCACTCTGTTGATTGTGGCATCTCTTTCTTGATGTCATCCAATAAGGTGACTCGAGGATGTGAAATCCCACAAAGGAGCATAGTGTCCTCTTCGCGCCTAGACAATGCATCTGCTGTGCGATTTAAAGATCCCGCCTTGTAATCCACCCGGAAATCAAACCCAAGTAGCTTGCTAACCCAATGTTGTTGGGGAGAAGTAACAAGTCGCTGCTCCAACAAGTACTTGAGGCTATAGTGATCAGTTTTGACAACAAATGATCTTCCCCACAAGTATGGTCTCCAGTGTTGGATTGCTCTAGCTAACCCAATCAATTTGCATTCATAGGCTGGCAATTTCAAATGTCGATCAACTAGTTTACGGCTGAAGAAAGCAATCGGATGCCCTTGTTGCTGTAAGACGGCGCCAATCCCTATTCCGGATGCATCACACTCAACTGTAAACTCAAGATCAAAGTTCGGTAATTGCAAAACTGGAGTGGTGGAGAGGGCATTCTTTAAATTTTCAAAAGCCGTGTCAGCTGCATTGTCCTAATAAAAGGCATTCTTCCTTAGCAGGTTGGTTAATGGGACAGCCATCACGCCATAATTCTGTACAAATTTGCGGTAATATCCTATCAAACTGAGGAACCCGCGTAGAGCCTTGGCGGATTTGGGCATGGGCAATTCCTTGATTGCTTGAATTTTGGAATTGTCCACTGTTACTCCCTTGCCGTTAATGACATGACCCAAGTAAAGGACCTGTCGCTCTCCAAAGGAGCACTTGGATCGTTTAAGGAAGAGCTTGTGTTGGCGCAGTAGCTCAAAAACAATCCTCAGATGATGTACGTGTTCTATCCATGTTTTACTGTAAACCAAAATGTCGTCAAAGAATACTAAAACAAATTTGTGAAGGTGGGACTGAAATACCTCATTCATTAAGGATTGAAATGTTGATGGGGCATTCGTGAGACTGAACGGCATAACTAAAAACTCAAAGTGGCCATGATGAGTTCGAAAGGCAGTCTTCTCAACGTCTTCGGAAGCCATTCAAACCTGAAAGTACCCCGATCTTAGATCTAATTTTGTGAAATACTGGGCACCATGAAGTTCATCCAACAACTCGTCCACAATGGGAATGGGAAATTTATCCTTGACAGTCCGATTATTAAGCTCCCTGTACCATGAAGTTCATCCAACACAAAATCTCCAAGTACCATCCTGCTTTGCCACCAACAGGACCGGGGAAGAAAAAGGGGAACGGCTAAGGTGGATGATCCCCTACTCTAGCATTTCATCACATTGCCTCTCTATCTCATCTTTCTGCAGGTGTGGGTAGCGATATGGCCTTACTACTACTGGTTCTGAACTCGTCACCAGAGTGATCCGGTGATCGCAAGCTCGGGAAGGAGGAAGTCCTTTGGGTTCTTGGAATACATCTGAAAAATCAGTGAGGAGCCTCTCCATGGTTGTTGCATGTGTCATTTCATCTTGGAGCACATGAACCTGTGGGTATTTGGCCTTCACCACTTTACCCTGCCAAGTGACTTGCTTTCCGTTCAAGTGGAAGGTCATCGTTAGGGCGTTGAAATCCCATAGGATTGGGCCTAGAGTGATCAACCATTTCACCCCAAGAACTACATCAAATCCATCCAAGGATAGCACAAACAAATCAGCAAAGAAGGATTCAGAATTGACCTATATTTGGACTCCCTTACAGATGCTCGGGCTGTGTACTCTTTCATCGTTTGCTACGGCTACCTGCATTCTCGGTTTGATTTCCATTGGCAGTTCCAACTAGAGGGCAGCTTGTTCACTTACAAAATTGTGTGTGCTTCCTGAATCAACAAGGATCAGTATTGGTTTCCCTGCTACCTGCGCTTGCAATTGCATAGTTTGAGAGGTTTTTATTCCAGTAATTGCGTGGAGAGAAATCTCGGGTTCCAATGAAGAGGGTTTATCCTCATCTTCCTCTTGTTCATCCACCAGGAGGCAGAAAAGTCTCTTGCACTTGTGCCCTGCTGAGTAAAGTTCATCACAATTAAAACACTGTCTCCTCGCCCTGTGTTCCGCCACCTCAGCCCTGGACAAGTGCTTAATAGGGGGTGCAACAACGTTGCTTCCCACACTGGATGCCGAGTTGGAATTGTTGCTCGCCTGTGGTTTCTGTTCTCGGCTGGCTGCTGAAGATGGAGCCATTCCGAGTTGTTTTAGGGCTGCCCATGTTGTTTGAGGCCACCCTATACTCATACTTCCGCGGTTGAGTTGCAATTTTCGTTCAAAAGCTCGAGCCAAATTCATAGCAGTAACCAGATTGGGGGGATTTTGCATCTCCACATCCACCCTCAAAGTTTCCACTAATCCCACGGTGAACATGTCAACCTGTTGGTCTGGTCGTACCGAAGTTACTCTTGTAAGGAGGGTCTGAAATTGGCGCTGATACTCAACCACAGTTCCAGTCTGTTTGAGGTTGATTAGTTCGCCTAATGGATTGCTTGTTAATGGGGGTCCAAATCTAAGAAGGCAGTAGGACTTGAATTGGGTCCAATTGAGCCCAGGTTCCTCCTGCTCCAATTTATAAAACCAGAGCTGCGCCTCCTCTGTCATGTGGAATGCGGCTAATCCTACCTTTTCCCTGTCCTCTGTCCATTGGTTGCAGAAATTCCAGCCATCCCGAAGGATCTCCAGCTCCATTATAGGAAGGAAATTCCAGCCTGCTATATTTGGGAATGATCGCGGTTCCCTGGGCAACGACCTGTTGCTCGCCAGGCGATTCTACCATGTCTGGTCGGCGGCCGTCTGTGGTTGCAGCCCCTTCTGAACTCTTTTCCTTGCTGGAAAAATACAACTCCATCAAGTGTCTCAATTCTCAGACGTCGTCCTTGATCTCGCGCACTTCCTTGCTGTTTTTCACGAGTTTGTGCTCCAGACCATGAACCCTAGTCTTCACTTGCTAAAAGTCACCCATGACGCCTTGCTTTGATACCAAATTGTTAAGGGCCTGCGAATAGGATCTCGTCACAGGTTGGTTAACGGGAAAAACTTCTTGTTTTCCCTTGTTTCTCCCTTTTTTCGAGGAACCTATCTTTAGAGCCTTAATGGTGATTTGTTAAAGAGATCACCGACTCTCCTCTGCTCTTTCTTGATTGAAAATATCGATAATCTTATCGAATATCATCTGCTCCTTTAAATAGGAAATTATAGGAAGGTAAGAGTCCTTCTTTAGGAAAACTACCTATTAGGAAATTAGAAGGTAAGAGTCCTTTAGGAAAACTACCTAACAAACATTTATCTTTAAATAGGAAATAATAATGCTACTGCCTAATTAATAGAAAAATATGGAAATCTTAAAATTTAGCTAAGAGATAAGATACGAATACTGAATTTAACGCCCATTACTGCTGTTTGCGGCTGTACTTATTTCCAATAAAAGCATCCACAACATACTATTGGAGATACTAATCCTCCTCCACTAGTATCCTCTCCATGTTATTCATTTATTAATTTTTCAAAATAGTTTTTTTTTTTCTGTATTTTCTTAATTTCTTGATCTTTTATCAAGACTCTTTGGTCTTCCTCTTTGATGCATCTAGTTTGATTTAAATCTTTGCCTTTTCTTTCTCTCATTTTTGCCAATTTCTATTCCATTTATTTTGTTCATGGTGTTGAAATTCCTATTATCCAAATTTAATTTCAAATTTTCAATGGTTTGAGGCTCTGCAAAATTGTTCTTTTTTAATTCTTTGCAAGATTTGAAATAGATATTGAACAAGTAAACTTTGAATAATGACAATTAATGTGGGTATTTGGATTTATAGTTGCTTAATGTCTTAATATGTATTTTCATAGAATACTATAACTTTGTTGATAATGAAGTGAAAAGGAATGTTGTATCTAGACATTGATATTTTTCATTTGCGCATATAAGAGGGGTAAGCTTAATTTTCAAATTGGATCTGGAAAATCAAGGAGCCTTTGTGGAAGGAAGGTAAATAATTGACCGAATTCTAGTCATTTAGTGGCTAATTAGTGTGTAGCAGAAAAGAAAAGACAAGGAGGGGTAAGCTTAATTTGCAAATTGGATATGGAAAAATAGGTATGGGAGAAAGATGGAGGAAGTGGATTTATGGTTGTATTAGCTCAACACACTTCTAAATTCTGATCAATGGTGTGGTAAAGGATTTCTTCCCGGCTAAAAGAGGTTTAAGGCAAGGTGATCCTCTATCCCCTTTCTTGTTCACCCTCATTGCAGAGGTCTCGAGTAAATTGATCACTAAGGTTGATCTTGAAAGCCAATTCAGAGGGTGGAGAATTGGAAGAAATGAGGTTGTTATTACACATCTGCAATTTGCTGATGACATAATCACTTTCCGTGAGAGTTGTACAGGGCTTGATACAAGGAATTTGAAAGCCTTAGTTGATTGATTCCCAAGAATATCAAATCTGAAAGTCAATTGGGGGAAAAGCTGTGTGATGGGGATAAATTTGGGAGAGGAGTACATGTCAATTTTGGCTGAAATCCTAGGTTGTGAGGTGAGAACTTGGCCCCTAGAGTACCTAAGTATGCCGTTGGGAGGAAACCCTAGAGTAGAGAGTTTCTAGAAACCATTAATGGAAAGATTTGATAAAACATTAGCCTCTTGGAAGAGAAACTATATCTCTTTAGGGGGAAGAATTACATTGATCAAATCCACCTTAGCAAATTTTGCCACCTATTACCTTTCCACCTTTAGAACCTCGGTGAAAATTGCAAAGCAATTAGAAAAATTAATGAGGGATTTTTTTGTTAGAGCCAGGAGATGAAAAAAAAAGATCATTTGGTGAAGTGGGAACAGGTGTGTAAACCAAAGGAGCAAGGGGGCCTGAGAATTGGAAACTTGATTAAGAGGAACACAACTCTTTTAGGAAAGTGATTATGGAGATTCCCCTTAGAGGAAGACAGGTTGTGGCACAAGATCATTGAAAGCATTCATGGTGTAGCGGAAAATGGCTGGGATGCAAAACTAGTGCCTCACACTTTTGCAATTTCCCCTTGGAAGGCAACTTTTGAGGTCCTACCTACTTTTTTAAATTCTATCTGTTATGATGTGGGATGTGGGAACAAAATCTTATTTTTGGAAGACCTTTGCCTTGGGGACTTACCAGTTATCACTCAAACTACAATTCCCAGCACTATACTCTCTAACAAACCTCAAGAACAAACCGGTCTCTTGGTTTGGCAGGCCTTCAACACATGGTTTAAATTGGGATTTCAGGTCCAGAAGGGGGTTGAGGGACAATGAGGTGAATCCCTTATCCTCCTATTCTCTCTCTTGGAAAAGATTTTCTTGGATCAAAATCTCTTGGATGGTAGAGTTTGGTACCCCTCCCCTGATGGTCACTTCTCCTGTGCTTCTTTCTTTAACCTTCTTATTAGTTCAGAACCCTTGGTGGTAAATCTCCCAGTGAGAGAAATTTGGTGCAAACCAATCCCTCCTAAAGTGCAGGCTTTATGTTGGGAAAGCTTCCCCGGGAAGATTAACACTTGTGTCGTGCTACAGAAAAGAAGGCCAAATAATTGCCTCTCTCCTCATGTGTGTCTCCTTTGCAAGGCCAGTGGTGAGACCCTTCCTCATTTACTACTCTCTTGTTCATTTGTAACTTGTATTTGGGACTACTGCTCTCTTTTTGGTTGCAGATGGGTACCCCCATAGGATGTGCTTAGCTTATTCAACTCCAGTTTCTTGAGGCAGTAGAAGAAAAGGGGAAGATATCTTTGGAAAATAACAAGAGTAATCCTAGTATGGACCATCTGGGAAGAGAGAAACCAAAGAATCTTCCAAGAAAATAATAGGTTAGTGGAGGATGTGATTGAATCCATAAAGATCAGATCTAGACATTGGGCTAAAACAATAGAGCTTTTCAGAGATGTTTCCACAAATGGCTTATTATGGAAATGGACTGAAGTGGCACAAATAGATATACACAAAGAAGTAGTGATAATGGAATGGAAACCTTCAAGGCCAAACATACTAAAACTAAACTTTGATGGGAGGTCCTTTGGGAATTCGGGGAGGGTGGGTATAGGGGGAGTTTTCAGAAACCATCAAGGTGCAGTTGTAGCCTTATTCTCTGAGCCAATTGGATTTGGTGACTTGGTTAAGGCTGAGACAATGGCTCTGTTACAAGGACTAAAACTGGCAAAACAGCAAGGTGTTAGAGAGCTTGAAGTGGAAGGAGATTCCTTATTCGTTATTTCCTGGGCAAAAACAAATCAATTCAGCTCCTTGGAAATATAAATTTGCCTTAGGGAAATTGACTACCTTGCAAAATGTTGTAACACTAGCTTTGGATGGGTAAAAAGAACAACACATGGGTTGGTAGATGTTCTCACAAAACAGGGAGTGGACAAATCCACTCTGTTTTGGGCAATGTTGTAATTTGTAATAGTAAAAAGGGGCATGGTAATTAGGGTGGCTAATCTGGTTTCTGGTGTATTTGGGCTACTATGTAGCAAATATTGTAAACTTTTTCAATTATTAATAAATAACTCATTTTGCTGATAACAAAATAAAAAAAAAATCAAATCCTAAGGCATCTAGAAAAGTCTACTAATTGCAGATTCTCAATTTGATAGTGAAGCTCTTTATGTGCTAGAGAGTTTCTATTAGACTAGGACCTTCCTAGTTTATCTCAACCTTAAATTGGAACTTGCCTCTTCCTACTAGATTCAGAGTATCTAGTGAGAGAGGAAGTTTGACGATGTGTGGGACCCATGGGAGTCTAGTTTGAACCGACTATTGAAGTCACACTTAAACTAGGATTGAATCCTAGAGTGGAACCCATTATGGCTATGTTAGATGAGTCAAATTGAAACGTGTTCATCAGCTATTAGGCCTAATAAACACTTGCAACATAATCCTTTTGCCATTAATATCCAACATTGTGGAGGACTTATTCTCCACTTTGTAAAATCCAATGTTATGTCTTCTACTATGATGAAATTCTAGGAAAAACCATTTGCAAATTCATTTAGAAAATAAACTATTTATTAATATAAATATATTTTGCAAAATAGATTTCAAACCAATTTGAAATCCATTACTGACAAATTTAGGTATCCATCAGAGAAGTCATATCCAATGGTATTCTCTTTATTTGACAAAAGTAATAGATTCTATGACAATGATCACTTATGATGATTCCATCCTTGTCTACTCCAACATACCTAAGTATTGATCTCAAAAGGATTCTATTTGTTGGCATATCAAAAGCAAATAGGTCTGAGATCTAGTAGAGTAGCATTATCAAGTTTGTGGACTATATGCAACAATATAGATATTCTACTAATTATAAAGTCTAGGAATCATCTAAAACAATCCAATTCAGTGTTTTCCAAACACCCACACTCTTGCTTTCTCATAAGGAGTTCAGATTTCCTCCTCAAAATTGGTCCTTACATCGATTTCACAACACTTGCAGCCATGCATTGGGAACATTTCCTTACTTGTATGTTTTCATTCATGGGAAGATGTTCCCAATGCACGGTTGGAAGTGTTGTGAGGTCGGTGTAAGGACCAATTTTGTGAGGAGGGAAATCCGGATTCTTTTACAAGGTAGTATAAGTGTACCAACCTTGTCAGAATAAATTGCCTGAGTCTATTCATTAGTTGGGGTACTTTAGTCTACACACCAATTATGATTGTCTCTGACCATTGTTATTATGATTATCATAAATTCATAATACTGTAATATAGATCAAGGTTTGATTCATAGAAACATACCCAATAACGCATATAATTGTACAAGTACCTGGACTTTCATTTCATAAAGAACACTTAGGTCAAATATTGAATCCTGAGGGCATATATTGTCTAACAAAAAATATTTTTTATAATTCTTATACTAGTTTCTTTTTATTATTTCCTGTTTTTTGTTTGGGTTTGATTGACACACAAGTTGGTGGACATTGTTTTGAATCCTTTCTTTTTTTTGGCACAAAAGTAGGGGTTCCACCCCTTCCTATTTTTTTAGTTTTTTTCATTTACTTTTTCTAAGATAATCAATAAGGGCTCATCCCCTATATTTTCTATGCTTTCTTTTTTTCTTTTGATAAATATGTTAATTTTCTATGTTTTAATATGTGGTTTATACTTATTTCTTGAATATCATTGGTAGTTATTAGTTAAAGATAACTCCTTGTTGCTATGAAACCATGGGAACTGCTCTAGGATTTATGTTTTATACTTTATTTTAAAAACTTGTTTCGGATTTTAATTCGAATTCTTCGACTCTTGACTATCAAGCTCAAGACCCTTCCCCTCTAATTGAACCTAAGCCTTCTTGACAATCAAGATGCAACCGAAGTTTTAGGCTACGCCAGTTTGGTGCAGTAGTAAATTAAGAAAATAAGAAGTTACACTTGAATTAACCTTACTACTGAACAAGAAAACCTGCAACTACAAAACAAATATGCAATATAGAAGCAAGAGCTGTAGCGGTTAGTAGTTAACACTTAAGAACAATAATAATGACTACTAACAAAAAGATAGTAGCTAAAAGATAAGATGAACTATTAAGAATTGTATTCTGCTATTAGTTAGTGGTTTTACAGTTAATAAAATAAATCAACAATGAAAGCAAATAATTGTATAAAGTAAAGTGCAACTGAAGGTAAATTAATGCAAATGTAAATGGAAGCTACACCTAGTAGTGTGTGCCTTAGCAGTTGGAGAGAGAGGACCGGCCACTAACAGTAGAAGAGAGGACTTTCTACACAAGGATAGTTGAGAGATGGACCAACTATCAAATCTACAATCAACTCGGGATTCAAGCAGTGATTAGCTGCTACCGGAATCTCTTTTTTTTTGATCAATCGTTTGCTACCGGAATCTTAAGGACAAATCTAACTATTGAAATGTAAATACTGTTGGAATGTAAATTAACAATAAAATAAACAATAGAAATAAAGTAGTTACTAGAGTTAGTGAAGTCAATAGGGTTAGTAATGTTAGAGCTCAGTAACTGCATTAGTTGACCTTGTATCTTGCAGATATAAAAGAAAAGAAATAAAGTAAAGAGCAAATCTGCAAGATCTCAAGGATTCAAGATTTCAAGGGTTAGTAATGTTAGAGCTCAGTAACTGCATTAGTTGACCTTGTATCTTGCAGATATAAAAGAAAAGAAATAAAGTAAAGAGCAAATCTGTAAGATCTCAAGGGTTCAAGTATTGCAGTTGTGAGAATGTTAGCACAAAGAAAAATAAATTGCAAACTTGAAAAGAAAAGAAAAGAAAAGAACAAGGATCATAGAGATTTTTATATAGGTTTGGCTAACCTTGCCTCCGCCCTCTACCTCAGACCACCACTGAGGATTTCCACTAACCCATTGAACTTTCCGGGCGCCAGCCAAGCCTTTACAACCAATAGGACTTAACAGGTGCCTGTAATATTTGAACCAGTTAGACTTACATGGGTGCCAACAAGACCCAAAACATTAGGGCTTATGGGTGCTTGAAATACTTTGTAGTTGGGCTTAGTAGAGGTGCTAACAAGACCTTAATGGTGTTCAATAGGTTGAGCACCTACCTGCTCAAACATTCTTTACTAATATAACATAAGAGCACATTTACAACACAAGGAGTGTCTGAATAGGTAGATATAAACAAATACAACACAAACTAACTTAGTTGCTAGAGTTCTACACAGATGCTTTGCATAGGGAGGAAGATCCTAATAGTTGGGTGAGAACGAGCTTAATGACTTCTCAAACAAAACTCACCCTGAAACTGATGAGTCACAGGGATCTCTTCCTCCAAAAAGACTTTAGCTCGGCTTCTCTCTTTGAAAAACAACTATTTACAATATGTACAAGTGAATGCGCAAGTTGCTTTTCACAAGCCTTGCTTCAAAACTTTTCTCTTGCTTTCTTATATTTTGAATAAAGTTGAACTCCTCTATTTATAGAGGATTTAAGAGCAAGTGACCATTTTCTAGCCATTGGAGGGATTTTACCTTATTTGGAAATGATTCATATTTTCTTCAACATATTTGAAGGATTTCCAATAATAGCAGCAACCGTTGGAGCCTTCAAATGGTCTGATAGTTGACTACAATACGAAGGAAAGAATCTTTTTTTTTCTTAGTTGACTAGTTCCTCCTTGTTAGTTAGCTGGTGTGAACTCAATCAGTTTGAGTAGTCACAAATCTTTAATGTGTATTTGATACATATTCTCAGACTGGGCATTTTGCATGCCTTGACTGTCATAGATGGTCAACACATGTATTTGAGGTAGTAGATAACTTCTTACAGTCGTAGCAATGCATGCCTAAATTGTTATACTTCGTCGACACATGTTTTTGAGTAGTTGACTACTTCTTACAGTCAGGATTAATTTGATAGACAACCTAAACACTTAGAAACCTTGGCACATTTTGCCCAAAGGTTTGGAAACACTTTCATTGGGTTTCAATAAGTATTTTCTTGACCTTTTCATCTTTTTTTTTTCTAAGCTCAGGAAAGCCAAGGAACCAAATAAAGATTATGGTTTCTAAGGATACTTGATTGAGTCCGGTCTTGTTGAGCATTTATGGAGTGCATCATACAATTGATTTACATCAAGATTCTAGAAAGATAAAAACAAATAAGTACAACTTCATCTAGTCTTCTTTTTTCATTGTTGAGATGTAGTAGCAGATCCTTCTTCAACAACTCCAAAGCCTTTAAGTTCTTCATCAACCTTGGTGCTAGATTTTCTTGGAGCTTCCTTTGCTGGAGAGATGATGATGATGGTGTAGACACTTGTTGAAGCCCAAGCAACCAACTTAGCATAGTTTCCAGTTCATTAATTGTATTATTCTAGCTTTTATACTCTTTAAGCAAAAGAAGCTTACTAAAGATGCTGCACACTTAGATACACCATTAGTATTCTCAATCAAGGATTAAAGTATCGGTATCGGGTATCGTATTGAATAACTTGGGTATGGATACGGATACAGATACGCTTGGGAAATGCATGGATACAAATGAAAAATATGGAAACACTTGGATACGCAAAGGAAATGCATACAAATTCCATAAATATATTAATAACATTAAGTTTAATGTCAAAATAACTATAAATAATGTATAAATACATAGGATTGTATATTTAAATGATATATATGAAGAAAATATATTATCATTAATATAGCGGGACACGTAGATATTATACAATTTTATTAATAATGCATCAATCAAATGTCCAAGGCACATATTATATAGATTTTTACAAATTAATACATGCAAAAAAGACAATATTATTTTATTATCTATTAAAGTGTAAGGCATAAAGCATATGCAACTATTATATCAAATTTTTTCTATTTTTCTATTTTTATTTTTTAACATTAACAAAAAATTCAACTAAAGAATAATTCTCACATGTTTGGTAAACAATATTTTTATTTTTGTAAAAAATAAATATGTTATTATAAAATGTCAATTAAAATATCAATTAATAATTTATAAAAATATATAATCTTAACTTAAAATATATCAAATCTATTAAAGTTTTGAAGATTGATATCATATGAAAATTCATAAATTTTAATTACTAAAATAATTATTCCATTATTAATAGTTTATTTTTATAAAATTTCTAAATTAAAAATTATTTTTTATATAAAATGCAGATTAATGGACTTGATAGGTTCAATTTATATTATATTTTCAAATACTTTGTAAACAATAGTTTTGTTTTTATAAATAATAAATACATTATCATTTAATGCAAAATAATATATTAATTAATAATTTATAGAAATTTTAAGATATATGTCATCTGCAAATTTATCAATTTTAAGTATTAAAATATTTATTCTATTATTACTCTAAAAAATAATTATTCTATTATTAATATTTTATTTGTATAAATTTTTGAAATTAAAATTCATTTTTTGATATATATGTGGATTTTATAAATTATTTATTCCATTGATTTATAAAATACTAATTTTGAATATTGTTCTTTTTAATTTGTAGTTGGACTTGTTGAAAATAAATGTATGTTGTTTTTTTATTTGCATGTAGACATTGCTTTTAATAAAAGTTAATTTATTACCCTTATTGACATGAAATATGAAGCGGCTTTCTGGTTGAAGTTTGTTGTGCGCTTAGGCATTGATGAACCTGGGTTTGAATCATGCCACTTCTCTTTTTTATATGAGAAGTGCTCGTTTGTTGAAACCAGGGTCGATATGCTTCCATATCGGTGCGTATTGGTCAATGCTATACGATACGTGCCAATACGGTGTACACCTGCAGTCGTAGCGTATCCCGTATCTGTGCAGTCCGATAACGAGTATTGTGTCGATATTTTAATCCTTGCTCTCAATGTGTTTGTTATCATCAGAATACATAGGGTCAACATTAAGTGGGTCCTAGGTGACAAGACACTCCCTCTGCTACCTAGCTTTGCCTTGATGCCTTGGAAACCATGGTCCTACATCAATTTTTTTTTTTTGAAAAGGTAAGATAAATTTATTAAATGAAACTCATAAAAGTACAAAACAGAACCTGCCAACAACCAGGTAGGCCTAAGAAACCCCCATTACAAGCACCAAATTGACTGATTTCTCAGTAAATGAGTTACATTTATGTGTCTGAATTCTGGGGTGACTGATATTCAAGAGATCAGTTTACCAACAGCCATATGAACCATGGTCTTACATCAAATAATTGATATGATCTTTAAGGTGTTGGTGTGTCAAGATCTGTGAATAAACCCTAGTTGATTCTAGGTCAAAGTAGAGAAGAAGAAAGAAGAAAGAAAAGAGAAAGAAGAAGAAGGAGAGGAGAAGAGTGTTCGGCCAAACTAGAAGAGAGGATGTTCAAAAATCACTCTCCTAGCCGACCCACTTGACTTTTATTCATAAAACTTGAGTTACAAGAAAGACAATTTTGTCCCT
>NW_010729161.1:1090102-1141901 GCF_000365185.1 Nelumbo nucifera
AAGCATTTAGAATCATAGATATGTCAGCCACCACAACACAATCAACACCACACCACTGCTGTCGTGGACATCAGCAGTCTACTACTCTTCTTTCATCACACATGCGAGTAAGAAAACAAAAAAAAAAAGACTGATATGTGTATCAGTTTCACCCAGCACCACAACAGCTAACTTATGAAGCACACAAAAAAAAGGTAGCATTCACAGTCCATTTCTGAACACACAACAGCAGTGCCCATACCTGTATACGTCCAGCCCTCTTCGTACACTGAATAGAGGGTCTAGTATACCACTTCAACAACCACCACAGCACCGGCCAGAGGCATTCTCACCTCCAGGCCCTCAAAACGGAAACTCCTTTTCAGCCCTTTATTGAGTCTTCAATCAGGTCAGCTGTAAGATGATGAAACCTACTGTGAAGCTGGCGGCGAACCCAGGAAGAAGACAACAGCAAGAAAAACACGAGACCTTAATGCTCTGATACCATGTGAATAAACCCTAGTTGATTCTAGGTCAAAGTAAAGAAGAAGAAATAAGAAAGGAAAGAGAATGAAGAAGGAGAGGAGAAGAGTGTTCGGCCAGACTAGAAGAGAGGATGTTCAAAAATCACTCTCCTAGCCGACCCACTTGACTTTTATTCATAAAACTTGAGTTACAAGAAAGACAATTTTGTCCCTCATAGAAGATGATACACATAACTTAAACTCAGATACAATAGACCTTTCACTTTTAATAAGATACACCAGAATGACCAAAATACCCCTGACTCGAGCATTCTAACAAGATCCATAGCACATTATTTGTGCTTGGAAGGGTTGGGTTTGAGTTTGTGATGCTGGTAATAGGCCTCTTTACCAGACCAATGTCAAAGCTCAAAAAGGAAAGAAAAAAAGTGAAGCGGGCTGATAACATTTCAATTTCTGAAAAACAAGAAAAAATATGACAATGAATTGGATTGTTCCGTCATTCTTTATATTTATTAATTATGTTTAAATATCATTATTATGAATTCAGGCTTTATGGTCTTTATGAATTTGGGATGGCAATCTTTTATTTTTTATTTACATCTATATAATGACATTCTACTTTGTCATCCTTTGTTTTCTTTTGACGCCTCAGTTCTTCTTCTCAGCTACTGTGCAAGCAAGCTTCAGACTTCAGAAGCCAGTTTCAGTGCTTGTTCATCACCTTCAAACACTAGAGAGTGACATATTGGGGGAAATAGGAGTGCCAAACACAATGGTACTGTTTCAAGCTTTATTTGTTTTGTTTTTGATCACCCATTTTTGAAATTTGAAATGATTTACTATTAATTTGACATGCAAACTTTCTTCACAGGTTTCTATTCTATCTATGCACCAATCTATTGCATCAAACTGTACCAATGTGGTTTTTGGTCTCCTTCCCATTCCAAAGAATGTTCCAATAAATCTCGTCTCCCTAAGTCTTCTGAGATCATCTCTAGTAGAGCTGGTCCTTGGCCAAACAAATTTGTCCTTGACAACATCAATTTTTGGGCTACCATCTTTCTTCCAAATTTTGATGTTCCCTGGAGGAGTCACAGTGGTCCCTGGGAATTTTGCTTCAATATGGCAAATGCCGCAGACTCTTTTCAACTTTACACTATACAATTCAGTTTCTCAGATACAGAAAAATTTTGGCCAGTTCGAGGACCAGCTAAGATTTGGGTTGCATTTAAGATCCTATGAGGTATTTTCCCTATGCTTTAATCTTTTGCATGATTTTTCTATAAAGTCTACATTCAGTAGGAGCTGGATGTTGAAACTATTTGTTTACGAGTGTATTTTTGGTATACAGAATGTATATGTGCAAGTGACAAACGAAAATGGTTCAACATTGACTCCGCCTGTAACTGTACAAGCTTCTGTTCTCTCAGATATAGGTAGCCGTGATCTTCTGCCACAGAGGCTAAAGCAGCTAGCAGAGACGATAACAGGATCTCCTGCAAAGAATCTTGGCCTTAATTACTTAGTTTTTGGTAATGTAAAAGAGATAAGCTTGTCATCTATCTTAAACCATACACTCCGTGCTTCTCAAGGCTCTCCATCTCCAGCTTATGCACCTGCTCCATCACCTGGTCGTCATCAACTCTCACCTTGTTTACACTGTGATACTTGTTCACCATCTTATAATGCCCTCATAGATGCACCAGTTCATGAACATTGTCCACAACCTCCTTCGGTGGAAAAAGCACCTTCTCCCTTGGTAATACCATCTTGTTTCCCTAGACATGGTCCATGTGGTGGTCTGACAATCATGCCAGGCCCTTCTCCAACAGCTGATTATGACACATCTTCCCCAGATTTATCACCTCATGCTGCTTTTACACATCATACTCCCTTGCATAGCACACCACAGTTGGCCCCAGAATTGTCAACTACGTCTACTGTGTTTTATGGCTCCAGTCTTGGACTTCACAAGAGAAATGAAGTGTCAGTTCCTTCGTCATTTGTCTCATCACATATTTCAACATCCCGATCTTGTAAGTTAAGGCTGCTGATATAATTTATATTCTCCTGTTTTGGTTCATGTAGTGAAAATGAATATTTATTGATGAAGCTCATTATTACATTCTTTTTGTTTTTTATTGTTTAGCGATTTAAATAGTTTCATGATTGTTTTCATTATTATATATCATTATTTTAAAAATGTGATTGAGAGGAGCCCAAGTCCTGACCCATGATAGTGATGCTATGATTCCTCACATCTTATTTGAGTCCAACAAATAATTTGTGCACATCTGTTGGGTTCTTTCTTCTTAGAGGAACTAGTTATAGTATGTTTCATTGCATTGGCACATAGAAACTTGTACAATGTTCTTTAACTTTGGAGAGGTTTAACTAGTCTCTGTGTGTTGCAATACTCATCTCTGTATGTGTTTTTGCTTTCAAATGCTGTTACAGTGCTATGTTTCAAGTTATATAGCAAGGACATGATACAGTTGATGAGTTGATTGATGGGAACTTTTGATTTAAAGATTTGTGATCGATATTGCATTTAGATTTTCTGTATCTATTTTTTTCAATCAATAATCATCGAGTGCTGTTATGACTGAGGACACAGACAAGGGTGTCAAACTTTGTCACCAGTCCTGTAGGCCTTAGGCACATCACCAACTGTCCCACCTCAGGGTCTTATTGGCATATTGGCCCTTAGTTGATTTCCTTCAAACATTATGACTTAAACCCAAGTCCATAAAACCAAGATGTGCTTCATTCATCATAGGTGGAGTTCTAAGCATAGTTTTCAAGGCGCAAAGGCAAGACTAGGCGACAGGGGGCACCTAGGCGATGGATTTTTTTATGTAAAAAATATAGATCTTAGGGTAGTTCCCTAGGTACCACAACCATGTTTCCTTAGTAATTATTCATAATTTTCATAAGAAAAGTATAAAGTTCATGTTAAAGTATAGAAAATCAACATATTCATGAGAAGAAAAAGAAGAAAGAAAAGAAAATTGAAAAAAAAAAAATGAAGAGGCTGAACGGCTGAACCCTTATTTTTGTTATAGGAAAAGAAGAAAAGATAAAGTAAAAGGTATGGAAGATATAGAAGAAMAAGTAGAAGAGAAAAGAAGGAAAGAAGAAAAGAAGAAAAGAAGAAGAAGATATGAAAGAAGAAAATGTGTTGATTAGACAAAATTTTAAGTTCTACCCTACTTATTGGTTCAAGTTTTGAAGTCTTTGAGGGTTCAATGCAGCATTTAGCAATGTTTGTGTTGATTAAACCTAACAAATAAGAAAATAATAAAAAGAAATTAGTATATAAGCACACAAAATGAATATTTTAGTTTAATAATGTCTATTTTATAATTATAATCTTGAAAAATAAAGAATTAAAAAGTATTTTATAATAGAAAGTACAAAACTGTTTGGCGATTAGGCGAGGCTAGCTTCCAAGGGTGCCTTATCGCCTAGGCGTTGCCTTGACAACTATGGTTCTAAGGTCTACACCTTGCTGCTCTGAGCCTTTTGGGTAACTCACTAAGCATCAGTCAACCAAATGATTCTCTCCCAATCAGGTCAAGTAGGGAAGAGACCATTTCTTGGTGCAGTGGTAAAATATTGGGCTGACAAATGTGACTATGAGATTGACCACTTTGCCCAGAAAAAAAAAAGAAAACAATAATAAAAAAGTCAAAGGTCTGTATTCAATCTGCCCTCTCAAGGCTTCAGATGGTTGACACCATCATCGAATAATGACCTTTTAATCAGTTCAAGTAGGGGTCTTACCTATGTAACCCCCTATCTTATTTTTTAAACCATTTCATTCAACAAGAAAAAAGATGTACATGAGAGGATGTACAAAAAGACAACATTTACAACAAAAAAGAAAAAAAAACCAAATATCAGGGAAGCTATTTGCATTATACAAAACGGTCCTCTCAGAACCAGATTTAATAAAGAGCCATTTCTTTGGTTAAGCTTGTGATGCCCCCAACCAAGGTTAGGCATGGGACTCGGATGGTCTTAATCTTTTCTTCTGATTGTTGTCATTTGTATCCTGATTTTGCATAATACCCCTTTTAACTATTAATGCCTTGCTAAGCACTTCAACATAAATCAAGCTCAAAATCTGCAACTATCTGCTTGATCTGAGGATTTAATCCCTCCTCAAATCTAAGAGCATGACTTTCTTGATCAGGAACCAACTTAGGGGCAAATTTAGAAAGCTTAGAAAATTCTGTTTCGTATTCAGCCACCGTCTTCTCACCTTGTGGCTTGTACCAAGTCAATAAACTCTCTCTCCTGTCGGTGCATACTTTTAGGAAAATAGTGCTCATAAAAGTCGTTGAAACTGCTCCCATGGGCAAAGTTCTTGTTTCTCTGTGTATATTTGTTCTTGGGTCATCCACCAATCATGAGAAATTCCCTGTAACATATGAGTAGCATAGGTCACCTTATTCTTTTCTGGACATTTCAGCACCTTGAAAATTTTCTCCATCTCCCGCACCCATTTTTAAGCCTCAATTGGATCTGTGGAACCTTCAAAGGATGGTGGATTCATTCTCTTGAATTCTGTAAACCCTCGATGTTCTTTAATGCGAGATGCCACATTCAATTCTTGTTGCTGCTGAAGGTATTGTAATTGTTGTTGTTGCTGACTTAATAATGCAGAAAGGTTATTATTTACAGCATTCTGTTGTTGTGTCAATCCCACCATTTGCATCATCATTTGATGCATTTCAGGAACATTCTCAAAGTTAGGTCGGGGTAAGCTGGAAACTTGATTGTCATTACCATCCCCAGTGTTACTAGTGGAACCATTATCTCCATCTTGCTGTTGATTCTTTGTATGAGGGGAAGCCATATCAGCCTAATAATATATTTTTTTTCAACCACAAAATCACCAAGTGTAAATCAATTGCAAATACTATAAGCATTCCAAACTAATAATATTTAGGAACTCAAAATTCTAAGCTAGCCAATTAATTAATTCAAGATATGAATACAAATCTAAACTATCCAAATAACATTCCAATTTTCTAACCTCTACCCTGCTCACCACAAACCTATGTGAATTCTAATAGGTTATCAACCTGGCTTTGATACCACTAAATTGTCACGCCCCCAAACAAGGTTACACACAAGACAAACTTTACATGCTAGTAAGCATGTGGTGTTGTCCCATGCCTAACCTTGGTTGGGGGCACGACAAAGCTCTCTAGGTATCCATCTGAAACTGCAGCAAGAAAGGATGTGAGCTTGCTTATTTCAAAAAGGATATGGCGAAGCTCCAAGGGCCAGTTTCAGGATTGGTTATCCATCCAATCATATTCTGGAGTCACCCTTAACTAGCAATGAGACCATCCGCATTGTTTTAGCAATTCTTAGACCAGAAAGAAGGGCCCTTACTTCATCTTCAGAAGCATCTCTTGGCCATATGGAGGGATGATGTCACAGGTCTGAACTGTCCATTGCATAGAGGACTTTTTTGATTGATCAGGTGCTTAATCTATCCTCCAGTCCACACCATCCCTGTACCCCATCTTGTATTTGTAATTTTTCTAACAAATATCAACTGTTCAAAGTTAATATTTTTCTATATAAGCTTGCAGCAAAAGTAGGGCTTATTATTGACATATTGTAAGTGTTTTGAGGCTAAATTTTCCCATGAACAGAGGCTGACAAGGCAAACATGTGGGGCCATTTTGGTGTCCAAAATGAGATGCCACGTTCTTTGTTATTTAGGAAAGCTTACTAAACTGCTGGACTAGTAGGTTTTCTCCCATATATATATCCACTCCAAGTGGAAACTTTTCCTCCTGTCAGCTTGATACTTCTCCAAGTGCCAATCATCAAGTCCCAAATGGTGGAAGATCTGTAACTTGTGTTTGGGGAAGACCCAATATATGGTGGGAGGTTTCCAGAGCTTCCACCCCAAAGCAAGTGGAAATGCCCAGTGGTCTCCATCTTATTAATTCCAAAGTTATTGCTCTTGCTAAAGTTGGTTTTTGGGATATTAACAGCATTGTATTGCATTCAATATAAAATTGGAAGCCACTCTGTCCATATCTAGACAGAAGGGACCATACAAAGCAGCTTTCACAATGCATGTACTAAATTCTTTAAACCAACAGATTACACTTTATTCCCAGGTCCCAGCATATCCCATAGACAACTTTTCCTTGTCACCAGTGATTTTGCTAGTCCATTGGCCAACAATTTGCAGATCTAGTAATCCACCTGAATGAGCAATTCAGGCTTCATTTTCTCTAACAAGAAAACTGAAACAACCAAGGAGGCTCCTCATCTGAACATAACCATGAAGTAGCTATCTGGCAATCCTCTTCAGTAATCATATTTCTCTATTTCTGTTTTGCCACCAGTTGTAGGCCTTGGATTACAGCCATCATTTCAGCTCTGAAAGAGTTACCAAACCCAACATGCCCAGAGAAAACTAAGCAAAATTCTACCTCCATCCTTTACCACTATTCCAACTTACATATTTGCTCGGGTTACTAAACTGCAACAAAAGTTTAGCTCTAGTCTGGCTACCTCASGGGGAAGGGGTTTTCCATTTTACAGATTTGGTTCTTATGCTTTGGTAAATGCCTTTCTTCCCTTTTAGCACTAATTTAATATGCACATCATTTTTCCACTAGCTTAATTTGTTGAACTGGATTAATATGCATATGTTTCTTCTTTTGGTGTATGTCTATGTAAGGGATATTTTGATGAACTTGCACCTCTTAAATGTTTTAATTGTTTGTAGCTGATTACCTAGTCTTACATATCTTTGTATGGTTTGCTGTTGCAGTTTGTGTGTCAAGACCACCTCCCTGTAAGATGTGGCTGATGGGGTTGTTACACTTGATATTTTTACTGTGGACTGTGTTGAAGGATTGATTCCTCTTCATGCCAAGGGGATCAAGCCATCCATTTTGGTCACATGTTTTGGTTATCCATGTGCACAGCGCAAGTTTCTTCAGGCTGACAATTTTGCCTTCATTCCTGCTAATATAGAAAGCCCATTTCAAGCATGGGGCCTTCTCGAGAGGCAATGTGCATATAAATTGGAGGTCAAAGCTGTAGGTGGCAGACCTCCCTGCCCATCTTGATATCATATTATCAAATGGAGGTTCTTCCCAATGGAAATAAGTCCACAAGCCATGTAAGTGCAGAAACAATTACCCTTTTGCTGGTGTAGAAAAACTTTAAAGGCTTGTGATCAAAGTGTTTGAATCTTGTACCAAAAAAATATTCTTCCAAAGAAGAAAGAAGAAAGAAAATGACGTTTCAGGTTTTTTTTTTTTTGAATATTTACATCGGTATGCTAGGCGTTGTACTTGTATATGATGAATGATAAATTACAGCCAGACGCAGATTATATTTTATTGTTATACACCGGTCATAAGTAATGTGTATTACCTGTGTAATTGTTTTATTTAATGCCATGATTTTTTTATCCCCAAAATTTACTCCAGGTGGAGGTCTAGCCACCTAAGAATTTTATTGATCAGCCATTATCAAAAAGGAAAATGAATTACAGGGGAGGATGTAGCCCGCCTTGCCCCAAAACCCAAACAAGAAAAACAATTCCTTCCATACTCAACCCTGTCCAAGAGCATTATAAAAAACAAAACAAAGGAAAATGCACAATCGGATTTAACGCCTTGATGTCTGCATACAACTACATTTGTTTATTTGGACGAGCTCAACTCTGACTTTCCAACTCCTCCCCTGGTCATGCTGAGTCTCGGCAAAGGTTTGGCCAATCTCTGGATTCACCTGAACGATATATTCAGATTGGACGATAGAGCTTTAGTCTTCTAGCCTCTCAGAGATGACAGAATTCAAGGCGCGTCACTGCCACCTTCGAACAAGCCTAGACATTTTTTTGTTTTTTTTGTTTTTTTTAATTTATAGTCATTTTTATTCGTAGTCTATAGTCCATATAACCAAAGACAATTATCGTAAACAATTATTGTGGGTGAATTAGCTATAGAGTCAAAGTTCAAAGTATCGGAAATGCAAGGTGTATCGGGAAGACAATTTTAAGAAACGTATCGGGATACATTTTAGATATGTATGGATATGGATGAAAAATCAAAATACACATAAATATGATAGGGAATTCAAATTAATCATAAAAAATATATTAGTAACAATACTTGCAAGTTTTATATGATTGTAAATAAGTCATTTAAATGTAAAAACCATAATTTAATGTTTATATAAAATGTAGCATATTAAGATATAATTAGTAACCATTNCCATAATTTAATGTTTATATAAAATGTAGCATATTAAGATATAATTAGTAACCATTGAAAAATGATGGAATAACTAAAATGTGAAAAAAAACTAAAATATGAATGAATATACATCAATTTTCAAATAACCAATATAATTTATCTTAATATTTATTAGTATATAAATTTTAATAATTAATTTCAGCATTTATTAATAAGCACCACTAAGAAAAGATAAAATTTACTTAAAGCTAAAAGTGTATATAATTATAACAAACAAATTGGAGTGGCTTAGTAGTGAAGTTATCGGTGTTAAAATCTAGTGACCAAGGTTCAAGTCTAACTTTTATTAACATTTGTAGTTTTTATACAAACAAAACGAAATTAATGAGAGAGAGGATCATTAATTAATCGAATTAATGAGAGAATTTGAATTAAGTGCTAAAATTCAAATTTGAATTTAAGTTTACCTTAAATATAAGACTAATTAACTAATTAATGAAGGAGAAGTTTTCACGAGCTGCTTGGCTTGATACATATTCTTACCCTCAGAGTCTATTAACGGAAGGATTAAAAAGACTATTTTTCCCATCATTTTTTTTTTAAATTTTCATTAACTCCGATAAATAATCATGTTGCAGAGTATCATCCAGGGAATAATTCATGACGATCCAGCCAATATGAAATCATTCACGACGGGCTCTTCAGTTCCTGACCTTCCAATCTTTGGATTAGTGGCATCCCCTTCATCTTTATCTTGAACCTTAGAAGGGCGAACTCAGATTCCTAGTGATTTCTCACCATTTCCTCAGATCTGTTTTTTCCTCCCCACACTAATATCAGTTCAACATTTAGGCTCCTAAATCATCCRACCCCCTGTTCTCGGTCTTCACTACATCACACTAATAACTGTCGCTCAAATTTATTCTATTCTCAATCCCAAGCGAAATGAGCACCTAGATGGTTGATCTTTTCTTTGTTAAAGAATTCTTCATTGCTTCTTACGATCTCAGAAAAGATGAAGCAATTAAATAGTTAATTCCTCAACTAATCACAAGGCAATCCCAAGGCATCCCATGCACTTAATCTCAATTCTAGGTCTGCTGCCTTCATTTGACAACCATTGCTTGACCTCAACAAAACCTAGGATCCAGTTGATGCCACCGCCTGGTCGTTTAAACTTGGGATCTAGTTGACGCCACTGCCAGAGATTTCTAGTATCCACCGGAGAACCCAGTTTCTCCACCATAATCCACGAATGTATGGAAGAGGAGACAAGGGGAACCGTGAGTGATACAGAGAGGGCCATGGAGGTGAGGAGGGAGAGAGAGAGAGAGAGAACCACTGCTTCCAAATGTTGTAGTGGTGGGTTGCGGCAGGGGTGCTCATAGTCCGGTTAACTGAATAGTAGGATAATTTTTGAAACCTAACCGGGGTTACCAGTTTTTGGAAAATCGGTAACTAAAACCGAACCAAAGCCAATCAATTAACTGGTTGACCGGTTCGGTTCGTCGATTTTTTAATTTATAATGTATGTATGTATGTATGTATGTATGTATGTATGTATGTATGTATGTATACCGGTCAGTTTAGTTAACCATCAATTTTCTATTTTGGTTAACCAAAACTGAACTGGTACCTTTGGTTTTTTTAGAATACTAAACCAAAACCAAATTGATCAGTTTGTTTAAATGAATTTTCAGTCGTTTTTTTTTTTTTTTTTCAGTCGGTTTGGTTTTTTTTTGCTAACCCCTAGGTGGCGGTGGTTTCATTGACAATTCACTATGCGAGAGAGAGAGAGAACCGCCACTTCCAAATGTTGTAGCGGTGGGCGGCGATGGTTTCATTGATAGTCCACTGTGCGAAAGAGGTGAGGAGAGAGAGAGATTGGTGGAGCTGGAACCAGCCTGAGTTCATTGGCAGCCCCAATATTGGGACTGATTCCCGAGTTGATGTACACCAATTTCGCTATTCGGGTGGTGGTCTCTACCACACCAATGCATTGCACCTCCAAATCAATTCGACAATAGAATACAAAGGTGTTGGAAGACAAAGAAGATTTTGAAAGACAAAATTGATGATACACGAGAAGGTTCCTACTTTTGATACACGAATACATGAGTGAGATTTAGTTGAACTACAAAGCCATGTCCGTAGTTTGCGAAGTTCAATCAAATCTAACTCACCTCATAGTGGACACAACGTTGTAGTTTGAGAAATACTACATGTTTCAGGCCTTGGGCTCTCCATGACTGACTCGTTCTACTTCCGCATTCTCTTGCTTGCAGGTGGACAACTCTATAAGTGATCTTTAGCACCACTTGCCATTGATTGTGAAGGGGGTAGCAAGCGAAGCCTTTTCGGCTACTCAGAAAGCTCCGGTGGTGGCTCGAGCCATGGCTTCATAGGTGCTGTGCACTGGTGTGGTGGAGATCACCACTGGAATAGAAAAATTGGTGGACTCCTTCAACTTCTTTTGAAACTTATCTTTTCGGACGACAACCTTTTAGACTTAGAAGTAGTGTCATAGTTTGAGTTAAGGTTCTAGGTTGGCTTAGAAGTTGCTGAAGTCGAGAAGGGAGGGAGAGGTTTTTGGATAAAATTGGGGTTTCGAGGAGAAGAGGCAAAGATTAAGCGGTTCTAGGTGGGACTAAGATTGACGTTAGGGTTTGGTGGGGAGAAGAGAAAGGAATGAGAAGTAGGATTAGGGTTTAAGGCACCGAAGGCAATGAAGAAGGGTTTTTGGCATAGAAGAACCCTTGGGAGCGGTATATCTAGTGGAGAAGTTCCCTTTGAATTGGAGCAAGATCTTCTTCTTCATTTTTGGAGAGACCATAGATCTTAGTATTGTCTTAAAGTACCCAAGACCCAACAATGATGGATCTGAATCTCTTAGATCTTAGATCTGGGTTCCTTGTAGATCTGAGAGATACTCATCAGATCTGATCTGAGACGAGTTGTAGAAGGGGAAGAAGGGGAGAGAGAGAGAGAGAGAGAGAGAGAGAGAGAGGCTGGAGGTGGAGGGGTCTGCTGCTACAATGAGTTGTAGTGGCACTGATGAAATAGGGGAGAGAACGAAGGGGAAGAAGGAGAGAGAGAGAGAAAGAGAATGAAGGGTAAAATTGGATTTTAGAAAAAAAATATACGTCACGTGGTGTCACGTGAGCACAGAATTTGACGGAATATTAACAGATGATTACGATAAGGGTAGAGATAGTCAATTGTCAGAAACAATAGGGATACTTTAAGACAATACTGAAACAATAGGGGTATGGTTATTAAATTTCCTAAACCATAGGAATAGTTTAAGAAAATTTCCCTTTAACTTAAGTCAACTTTGAGTGAGATCAATTAATTAAATTCTTGGATCCTAGGTTTGTAGTAGTTATCAACTTAGACCTCTTATCAGGATGTGGACATACTCATCTACTCAAGTAAATATTGCTGGTTATTTTCTTAACATTCTCAAGAAATCTATTCTTTTTTGGATAAGATATAAGCTTGTTGGGACTGACGCTCTTACTCAAGAGGGGGTGAATTAGGTAGAGTTTTAAAAATCTTTGACCATAAATAGTCAAGCTCAAAACCCTTTCCCTAAAATTGAAGTTAAGCCTTCTTGATAATTATAATCAAGATGCAACAGAATAAAGGCTTAGTCAGTTAAGCTCCACAATCAATTAAGACATTAGTTTCAATGACTAATGGAACTGTGGGCTTTTTTCTAAACCGATTTGGTAGTATCGGATTTTGGGAAATTGGTAACCAAAATCAAATCGAAGTTGATCACTTAATTGTATGATCGATTTGGTTAACCATTAGTTCGGTTAACCACCGGATTTTTTATATTGAGTAACCAAAACCAAATTGGTATCATCTTCGGTTTCTTGAAAATGCCAAATTGAAACTGAACCAATTGATTCGATTAACTAAAATTTTTTGATTCGGTTCATCGATTTGGTTCAGTTTTTTGGTTTTTCATGATCACCCCTAATAGCAGGAGCTACATGGATTAACAATTAAACAGATATAAACAATAATAAACACAAGCAACTACTTATTAATGAATAGAAGCTGAAAGTAAATTAATAATCAAATGTATAGGCTGCTATTAGATTATTAGTTGTGCAATTAAATAAAGAAATGACAACTGAAAGTAAATAGAGGACTAGTAAATGACAACTGAAAGTAAATAGGCAATAAAGTAAATCACAGCTGCTCAAATGAGTGTTCTGGAATGGTAGCTGGGGAGAGAGGACTAGTCACAAGTGAAATATCTGAGAAATGGACAAGCTATTCAAGATGAGTTCAATATTCAAATAGTCGTGAGTTGTTACCGGAATCTAAGGACAAATCAACTATTGAAAGTAAATATACAAATGAATATAATGAGCAATGAAATTAGACAATTATAATGAAATAAATGTAAAGCAATTAATATAAAGTTAATGTAGTTATTGATCTTAGAAGCACAAAAATTTTGCTATGAAATTTGTTTCTTGCAGATCAAGATATAACAAACAAGATAAAGTGCAATGCTTGCAAGATAGATATTCAAATCTTTGCATAACTAAATAAGTAAAAGTTAGAAGCAAGATAACTGCAAGARCTTGAAACAAAATAAAGAAATATAAAAACAAAGAATGTAGTACTAAAAACCAAGAAACAGTAATTTGAAGTCAGAATACCTTCTTTGTCACCTCCATCTAGGGTTTCACAAAACCTTACAACCAAGGAGGAAAGGAGAAACTAGGGTTTGTCACCCATGGACACTAGGACCTCCCCAACTTAATAAATAGGTTTCTAGAACCCTTTAATTTGCTTTCTCCAATTGGCTAGGGATTTTGTGAAAAATGCCAAGGACTTGTCTGTATATTCCTCTAAAAAAAAGTCCCCAATCTAAGTTACATAAACCTCTTGTCAATTAATAAAAAAACCAATCCGAAAATAAAACCATTTTGGTCAACGGGTTCTAAGTCAGTGGTTTGACCCTTTGAGTCAACCAACCCAAATGTTTCAACTATATATCTCATCCTACCCTTTGGATTGGAATATTAGGGTAGGATGGGATATAAATATTATGAGAAAGGGGCATTAGAACGAAAGTGAAAGGAGGGTCTATGATGTCTATTGGCTCAGAGAAGGGAAAAGAAAAGAAGGTTGAGAAGAAGAAGAAGAAGAAGAAKAAGGGGATGAGGAGGAGGAGGAGTTAGGAAGAAAAGGTGTGGGTGGCTTGTCCTTCGCCCCTCAAAATTTTTGTTAAAATTATCATTAATATAGCTAGTAAGTAGAATATGGGTGAAAAGATATAGTAAATTGTGTCCTTGGCCCCCCCAAAACTTGAACTGAAATGTTAAGGATCACTTTCTAATACTCCTCCAACTTCCAAAATTAAAAAACTTTTGTTTATTTTTTCTGTAAAAACATTTGTAATAGACCCAAACCTTCCCGTCTCATTTTTCTTGAAATCCTATCTCTTCTACTCTTCTACTCCCTATTTCAATTTTCTAGTTTAACTTGGCCCCTCCAAAAGAAAATTCCTAGCTGCAGCAGCGGTGATGACGGCGACCTGCAACGGCAACGGCGATGGTGACTTGCAGCAGCAACGTATATATCTCTCTCAGATCTCTCTATTGCAGATCTGTAATTTGAGATCTCTCTTATAGATATCATCTCTGAACATAAGATCTCTCAGATCTCTAGATCTCTCTCATCTCTCATCTCTCTCTCTCTCTCTTTAGAACTCAGATTTGAGATTGATCTTGCTTCTCTAGTTCTCTCTGTTTTTCTTTGTTTTTTTTGTTATGTTATTTTTTTCTTGAAAATTTTAAATTAAACATATTAGACCGCAAACTGTTGCCTGGGTCAAATGGTTCAATGGTCAGACAGTTTGAGTCAACAGTTATTAATAAGATAACGGTTCAGTACTAAAATGGAACCAGTACCTTAATCGGTTTTTGGGTCAAACGGCCCGACCGTCTGAGTCAATAGCGGTTCAAAAACATTGTTAATAGGTCAATTCTCTATACACACTATATATGGGCCTAAAAGAAGAAGTAGGATGTGTCAAATTGCTTTGATACCAAGTTGTAAATCAAATCAACAATAAACTTGGAATTAAACCAAGTGAAAAGGAAAGAAAAGAGAGCGAAGGAAAAGTTTAGGAGGAAGAAGAGAATGGAAGAAAGAGGGAGAAAATAGAGATCTGATCGTACATCTCTTCAGTCCCCAAATTGCCTCTTTATTAGAGCTAATTACAATTAAGGTACAAATACAAGGATGCCCATAGTAGTAAAGTAATAAAAAAATACAAACAACATGTCTAAGGGCATAAACATGTCTAAGCCCAATATCCGCAGAAGGATCTATAGGACCATAAATGATTTCAGAACCCGGATGTAATAGACACATTAGATAAGCACAATCAGTAAGCACGTAATAGCTATGTGATATATGTCCCAGTTACTGTACTTTTCATTCAAACGTTTTTTGTTCCGTTAGACAAAAATTATCCATTATTTTTTATCTTTATCAAAATAATTAAAAATAAACACAGTGAGAAAGGAAAACCTAAACGTATTGGGAATTGAGATTCATTTACGCATTATTTTTCTATTTTTTTTTATTTTTAGTTATTTTAACAAAAATAATAAAATAATGGATAATTTCTGTCTAATCGAACAAAAACATTTAGATGAAAAATGCATTAGCTAGGACACAGCTCTTACGTACTCACTCATTATGTTTACCTAATGATCGGACTATTCCTACTTCCTAGCCCGAACTCCATATCATCAGTTGTACAAAAAAGCAGCATAATCGGACTATTCCTACTTCCTAGCCATCTGATTTGGAGTTTGTTCTGTGGTTTCTTTTAAGTACCTTTCTCCCTTGCTCAACCAAAAAAGTAGTAAAATCAGATGATGATAAATTCATAATATCTGTGGATTCAAGATTTGTCTCAGCTGATCCATTATTTAAGAGTTTGACCCATCTGACTGTGGGTCTCAATGCTCAAAACAAGGAGCCGTGCAGGTGCAACCAACGTTATGGGGGCCCAGACCCAGAGCCATCTGCTCGTCCTGTTTCCCTATTAACTGTAGCAGTTGGCTGATTAGGGTGGGCACAGTAGTGGACCAGTAGTTTGCCTAGTTCGTCAGAGTGAGATGATGACCTTTTTGCTTGGTTCCTGTCATCCGTGGGATTTGTTGCGTGCACACAACATCGGATCACATGGGCAGCACAAACATGGCTGTATTACATATTTACATGACAATTTGGACAATAGCACACAGTTAACAGTGAGACCAATGTCTTTTCATCATCTCAGTTTGGTCCTATTCTTAGTCATAAGCAGCGAAAGAACAATCTGAAGTCGAACAGTGGAATCTCCAAATTTCAGCTTCAGAGCCAATGTAAGAATCTCCAAAAAGAGAGAGGCAGAAGCAAACAGAGAGGAAGACAGATGCCCACCTTTCCCCTTATCAACTCCCCTAGATTGTGACTGTCAGTGTCAGCTGCACCAGGTTTTCCGGCCATCTACAATTAATAAGGCTTTCTGGGGCCTCCAGCTCTCTAGCTAGCCCTCTCCATCCAAGGCCGGACCCAGACTATATATGCATGTGCACATGGTCAGGCCCAACATGGGTGCCAGGCCAGAGGTCGAATCAATATGGGCTTCTTTTATCGACTTCACATGCCTGATTACGTTCAGTGTTGATCATTTGCTGTTTATAACGTACAATCATCTCAAGTACATTCCTTTCATTCATCACTAGATTGAATTCAATTCAAGACTCTTGGGGTGTTGGAATATAATGCGGCTGGCATTTGCTGACCCTCATTCTTGCCTGAACCCACTTGCATGAATTCATTTTCACTGCTGTCACTTGTTGGCTTGTCTTAATCCATCATGGGGCCGGACTTGGTTCCGGGCCAACTTGATCTGGCCTGACCCAAAAGTTACTTTAGATTATGGGTTTACACACTGTCCTCTCAATCCTCGAAAGGTTCATCCGTTTTATTTAGTCTAAGAATCACATGCAAATGTTAGGCTTTCTTTTTTGAAGCATTAAAGAGAATCAAGAGATTAGGAATTGTTTGACAGTTGGTCCAAATTCATGAATGAAATATCTGCCCTCCTTTGCAATTTGAATCCATACATCTTTCCTTTTTCTTCTTTTTAGTACTAGAGGAAATTAAAGAAGCTAAGGGGCCCACAACTGCATCTTTTATTCCAATTAACCATGTCAATTATCATTGATGAAAAGCCATTTTTTCACCTTTAACTGTAGTAATTTAGTCTGTTTCAATTAATAGAAATCCCATTTTTTGATAAATCAGGCACACCATTATTTTATTTAATTTGTTTTAATTTTGGTCTTAAAAAGGGAAAAGGATTTGCACTGTTCTGGGTTAGCTCGTCTGCAATATACTCTTGAAATGTAATTCTTTCTTAATGATGAATGCATCGTTTCATCATTATCTGCCTTCTCTTTTCAAAGTTCCGAATGCTCAATGGAACGTTGATGTTAATAGATTTTAGTCTTTTACCGTTACAATCAGGGTTTGTCTTGTCTGGTGCTGCCCCGTATATTAGAAAATGGGTTGTGTTTGGGTTATGGTTGAACTGGCTCTATATGCTACGTGTCACCTATATGGCTGCCTTATTTTTTCGGTTATGTCACTTTTATGGCCCTATCTTATCTCTTCGGCCATGTCAGCATCATGTCATGTGGATAAATACGACCAAGACAGGAGATCATTGCACGGATGGAGACAACTCCGCTGGGGATTAGGTCTTATCTTGAAGATTTCGGCGGTTAATCTCATCCTGACAACCCCGGAAGCCTCATCCATACTATAAAAAGGTACCTCCCGCTCAAGGTAAATGATCAAACTTTTGACTCCCATACTGTTACTCTGCTTGGACTAGCATTGTTCTCTAATTGTTCGGCCTGACCATCCATTGTTTTCTATTGATTTGAGCGTCGGAATATCTATCTGGGGATAACTCCTCGGGCATTTGACTTTTTTTTTTTTTTTTTATTTCAAATCTTGAAGTGCGGCTTCATCTTTTCACATCGATTTCACCTATTTGGCAAGGACTATCTGACTATAACCTCGATTTTCGCACTACCTAAAATCAAACAAATTTTACACCTAAATCAGCTCCCAAAACAACCAAAAGAAGAGGTCATTTTTGCAATTATGCAAAACCCTACACGTAAAGCCAAATACAAGGAGATCAAAATTGGACTCTTCATTGTTTCTTAACTGAGAATATGCTTGCATGTTCTTCATCCACAATTGGATCATGTCACATTCGATGTCTTTCACCTGCCAATTTGAAACCCTTGACGGTCGATATTGGCAAGTGTATGGCCATTGGGTGCTGCAAATAAATATCATGGATGTAGCTAGTTGGGACAAACCATGAAGCTTAAAATAGGCAAAAGTCTCACATAGCTAGTAGTTGAAACAGCAAGTTTGTTTCCTTTGACTCGACAAGCCCGTCCCTGTATTAGTTCTCTGTAGGAAATATCAAATACAAAGACATTACAGGAGCCATGACTATGGATATTGTTGTTTGCTGGAGTGCAATATAACTGAACCTGCCAGGAAGGTCCATGGTGATCGAACTTTATCCTCTTAAAATTATTATTTCTTATGACGTTTTCTAGTTCTGTGAATCCTCACAATCATACATGAAACAATATGCTCTTCATGTAGAGAACCCCACTTCATAAAGAAATAATAGAAGATTAGACTAAACACAGTGGATCCGATGCTTTCCAAGTTCCTACTCACATGGGCCTTGGCTTTCTTCTCTCAGCATTCTTCAACCATCATCATCATCTCTCTCTCTGGTTGTTGTTGAGTTGGATCATCAATGGACTAAATATTGTTTGTTGTCACTGTCTCGGATATGCTAGGTGGAGGTACGGATAGTAATCGGCCATGGACCCCATCATACGGCTTAAGTCAGGAGTTGAACGTAAGCTAGTTGTACTTTATAAATGTATGAAGAAAAATTGAAGGGGGGAACCCCCTAAGAATTTAGATACGGCCCCAGCTGATAGAGATTAAAAGATTATCATAAGATACAGGTATATGCGGTGTAGGTATTTAGAACTATATAATAAACAAGAGGAGATCAAGAAACCAATCTCCAGACATTTCTTATTAAGCTTTGAAGGATCAAGGAAGGGACCCATTGATCTTTGATACTTCAACTAACTGATTGTTCCCGAGAGGCAAGCAGAAATTTTTTAAAAACTAATGTGGGTTAGTGGTTGTTGTTTCCTCTATATACACGATTTTTTTTTTTTATTTTCTCTCTCCTTTTGACTGAACCATTGGTGAGTGAAATGAAGTGAGATCACATTGGAAATGAAATTTCTGGTTTGGTCATGTGACTTGGTATTTTGTTTGTTTGGTGGATAAGGTTAGACAGAAAACCCAGTTCCAAGGCTGCACTGAGCGTTGTCTGATTGAGTTACAGATGAATTGAAGTTCATGGCAGTGGATGGCAGTTGTTGGCTTGACCTGCCATTCAAATGCATACAAAGAACGGCGCCACTAGGCCCAGGTTTCGAGGTCTGGCCCTTTGTTTATTCGTTAATGGTTCCTCTTAAAACCAGGATCTAGTTTGGACCTTTTGCACAGACCAATCAAATTTGGTTGATCCAACTAGTAACCTTCATTTCAACAAAAAGGACCCAGCTCAATGCTCTTTTCCATTTCTTTCCCTTGATTTGGGATCATCTCAGCCCGGTTTAAATCATGTCTGGGGGAATTTGACAGTTGCCACCCTAATTAGGCCCAAATTAAAGAAAGAAGCTGGGATTTGTTAGAACAAACCAAGCCAAAACTAGGTGGATAACATTGAATTCAGTGTTTAAAAATCTGAAGCAGATTGGCTAGTTAAACCCTTTGGGTCATCAACTGGTTGCCGGAGCAGTTCGGGTTGAGCCCAAACTGTTCTTCCATCAAGAACTGGATTCTAAACAAAAGGTTGATTTTATAGTTGAAAGATACTTATTAAAATTTTCATTTTTCTATTTTCAGTATTTCCTACTTTTTATATCTACCATAATATTGCTTAATGCTTATATCATCTAATACCAGCATGACTTTGCTTTCTTTTTTTTTTCTTTTTTTTATTACCAATTAAAACCAGACAAATCAAGTAGGGTGGACACGGACTGAGGATTTCAGAAACTATTTGAGTTCAGATCATGAAAAGTTGGATTCGGTTTGGTCTATATTGAGTTTTGAACTGAGTTCAAGCCCAGTAAGATCAACTAATGAAGCTTGTGAGTCTAGCTAATTGAACTTTTATTATATATAACTTTTTTTTTTAAATATAATAAGAAATAATTTTTATTTTTATATGTATAGTTTTTTTCATGAATATTTTTTATAAGAAATTTGACTTAGATACAAGCTCGAACATATAAGCTTTTAAATGAAATGAAATTTGAATTCATCATGTTTTTAGCTTGAACTTCATATTTTTCAACTAAATCAAGTTCAAATAATCAAATATTTGGCTTGACATGACTCAGTCCGCCCCTAAAATCAAGTGTTAAACTCTAAACCACAACTGCCCATAACATGGAGGTCTGGTTCAGTTTTGATGACACTGTTTGTTGTTAATTCATGTAATATAGATTACTGTCTTTCTTTTGTTTTTATTTCATCATCTTGATTTTCAATGGAGTTGGAAGATGTGGAAACATTTGAAAGGTACACATCTATGCAGGAAACAAAGAGGCAACTACCTGAAATTATAATTAATCTATGGAGATTCCTAATAACCGTGTGGTTGTATTGTTTAAACTTTAAAGTGTATAAAAAGAAGTAAAGAACTATTTGCCCATAAAAAAAAAAAAAAAAAAAAAAATGGATGAAAACAAGCAAAGAGGAGGCTCGTACGGATTGACGACACCCGTTCCCATTGCACATGTTTCAATGAAGAAATTATAAAGCAGAAATCATTGGTTTTTCTTCTTTTTCAATGTAATTGTTCAGATATGGTATTAATAAAGAAGCTCACAAGAGGAACTGAGAAAAATTTCCCAAGAAGAAGAAAAAAAAAAAGGACCGAGGAAGAGGAGGCTTTAATAAAGAGTCAATATAGGACCCTTGCAACAGTTAATTTAGGTCAAAATCAACTTAACTGGACGTCTAGAACAATTGTATAACAGTCTCCATTTTCTTTGCCAGCTCCTCTAAACAAGCTTTGTGTCATTGTGTGGCTGCGGCACTTTACTGAGCCACGTGCTGATGACTGTAGATATCAAAACTGGCAAACCACTTTTCATTTTTCTTTTTTTCTTTTTTTTAATTATTTTATAAAAAGGAATGTAAATTCTATCAAAAACACCTCTGGAAAATTGCTGTTAAATGTTACACTTCGTGCACTTTCATGGTGAACTTGATATGATTAATGCTTGCTGATGTAGGTGGAGACCCTAGGCTAGGGCTAGGAGTGCTTGCTCATTTAAAACCACAAATTCGAAACTTGAACTGAAACCAATAATCCAAACCGAAAACTCCAGTGAATCGAATTTTCGATTATTTAATATTTAATGCTTTTCGGGTTGGCTTCAATTAATCTATTAAAACACCGGCATTAAATGAACCGATTGATATATGCATATAAGTAAAATCCTAAAAAACTGAATTAATCAACCAATTGTTGATTTGGTTTGGTAATTTTTAAAAACCGAAAGACCGGTTTAGTTTAAAAAATATACCTATGTTATGATTTAATTAACGAAACAGTGAGCACCCTTATGCCTATTGGATGAAGTGTAGTTGAATATGGATTGAAGTGCAACTTGCTACTACACAAGGTGCAAATTATTTTTGTTTAGTAGCAGAGAAGTAAACAAAACCCATGTTCTTGTAGCATTTCAAGGTACGATTCATACACTGCAAAGAGGTTATCAGGGATTTTCTTGCAATACCATTAGCTTCGTAATTAAAAGGGTAAAAGACATGATAATTCAGTATCCCATTTTTCAAAATGCACTAATTTAATTAGTACCTACTGTTAATCAGTCTTTAACAAATGCCCTTCGAGTATCAACTATTTTTTTTTCGTCAATCTTCAAATGTTGATAAAAAATAAATAGTCCCAAATCTTTACCTTTTTTATTCAAAAAGGTTGGGGCCATCAAAATGCTCACTGAGACGTGACCCCAACCTTCTTCAATAGAAGAAACAAGAATTTGAGACTGTTTATTTTTTTATTAATATTTGGATGATTGATAAAGAAAATTACATAACACTCAAAGGGCATTTATATTTTTTCAAATGTCATTTAGCAACTGATTAATAATTGATTAATGCCATATACTAGATTAACATATTTTAAAAGTTTAGATACTGAATTATCACGTTTTAAAGTTCAAACATCAAAATGGCACTAGGCCCAAAGTATAAGATACTAATCGACAAATTTTCCCAAAATTTAATATGTTGAATAATTGCATTTTTTTATTCAATTAAGAATCTTACCAATTATCAAAACTCATCAGACGTTTTCATGGGTCACCCAAAGAGGTTCACATGGAAGTGTTACTAGTTGATGGTCTAACCATCTAGGCTGGGTTTGTTCTCTTAACATTGTCATGCATGGTTATGGATGGATGCTAGCATTCTTCTTCTAGATCTTTTCCTATGGAAACTTGGAAAGACAAATGCTTCCCCTCATTATTCAAGCTTTTTTGATTCTAAAGTGAGGGAATTTGATCATTTTGTGCCAAAAACTTATGGCGTAATGAGACCGTTGTAGCAAAACTTTTATCACTTCGAGGCCACTGAGATTGGTTACGATACAAGAAAGTCAAGAAACAGGAATAATATAATAAATAAGATGGTTGGGATCAATTAATGAGATGAATTAGAAACATTCCATGAAGTAGAGTAGGCACACAACTACCTTTGCATGTGAGCCAGGTGCCCTCATTTGACATCTTGTCTAAAAGGGGAAGACAAAGATGAAAGAAAGTAAAACAAGCCCTTACAAGTTTACACCCAAAAAGTCTTGTGATGAGTTCACAAAATAGAAAAATGGATGGTTGAAACTTGAAACAGTCGTATTCTTTTAAAAGTGAAAAGTAGTAAGCCTTACATGTTTGGTTTAGTTGTACAAGTAACCATTCATCAAGTGTCAAAAAGGTTTTTTTATTGAAAACTAATTAATAATTTATAATTTTATATAGAATTAAAATTAAAGGTCATGATGATATATATTCAGTATGGGGTCCTCACGTGAGAGGTTGCTTTCAACCATTGGATAGGTGTTATATAAGGTAGGGTTGGGTATAGTAAAGGAAACCCAATTGAAAAAGGAACTTTTCTAGTAACCCAACTGCTCAGTGAGAGAGAGAGAGAGAGAGGAGAGAAGGAAGAGGACTAAAAAGTCAAGTAATGCAGGCGGAAGAGATGAGAACCCAGCAACGGTTGATGCTATTGGGCTATCTTAAATTAATATTCACTCTTCAGAGACACGAGTTATTATGAGTCATGACGCGGTTTTGAGCTGCGAGACAGTGGTGTAACAGCTAAGGGCATTGTGCGTGTGCAACTCTGTGTATCCCAATATGTTCATTCAGCATCTATCTGACCCCTCTCCCTCTAAACTGCAAAATCCTCGAAGCTGCCTCAGAGAATCCTATGTTTTAATTTCTCTCCCAAGTCTCACCCCTTCTCCAGCTTTTAAAATACATCTTTGTAGATGAAAATTTCGATTTAAATAAAACCCATGGTAGATGGGTATTGACCCAACTGCCCTTGACATTTTGTGACTTGTAATGAAGTTACAGAGGCTCTAGAAGAATAATAGCTTTGTTTATTGATATTTTCTAATGGTGCACATGGGATCCATAATTCCAGACTGCCAACCTGATTGCCTTGCCTTGGAAGTTATTAGTGGTACTCAAGATCTAGATCAGTCAGCAAATCAGATGATATTAGGCCACAAGATTCATTTTATGTTGACCACCCAATAGAAGGGTTCTGATCAGATGGTTACGATCAAAGGGATTAGGATCCGTTTAATTATATTAGATGAGTGAATAGCTTTTTAGAGTGGACAGGGAGATATTAATAATTTTGCTCAGAGTGAAGGACATGCTATTGTTATGTAGAGTCCATCAAAATATCTGTCACCCATTTCATTTTTGTGTGAAAAAACATCAGTGTGGGCCAATGGTGGTCAGATGCTATGCTAAGACTCCCTCTGCTATAAATGACCATCCGAAGCTCTCAGTCCTTCATATTCACCTCCAATCACATTCGAAGCAGAAGAAAAACACAGAAAAGCCAGAAGAAAGGGAGATAAAAGGGCCAATCAAGAAATCAACAGCACCAACAACCATCTTCAGTGTCTATTCTTCAACCCAGCAAGCCATCCACTGCGACCACCAAGCACTATTTCAATGGTGAAAACTGAGGAGAAGATCCAATGTGCAGAGCCATCCAAACCAGTGCAATCATCATCAAGTAGGAAGAAGAAGTACAAAGGTGTAAGGATGAGGAGCTGGGGGTCATGGGTATCTGAAATAAGAGCACCCAATCAGAAGACAAGAATATGGTTAGGCTCTTATTCTACACCAGAGGCAGCTGCAAGAGCCTACGATGCTGCACTCTTATGCCTGAAGGGCTCTTCGGCCAATCTCAACTTCCCAACAGCTTCATCGGCTTATATCCCTGATACAATTATGTCCCCCAAATCCATCCAAAGAGTTGCAGCTGCAGCTGCCAATAATACTTCTGATACTACCTCCACTCCCACCACCCCATCACCTTCTCCACCTCCGCCTCCCTCCTCATCGGCGTTGTCCTCGCCGTCGCCGTCGCCTTCCTCTTCGTCTTCTGATCACAACGATGATGACTACTGCCCTCTTTTACCAGGTTGGGCAAACGACAGTACATATGAAGCCGAAGAACCAATACGTGTGATTGATCCATGGATGGAATTCTATGACCTGCAGTCACCCAAGTACTCCAGCCAAATGCTTAATGCTGCCACCTCTTTTACTACTCCGGCATTGGAAGAGTTTTATGAAGAAGGTGATATTCGTCTTTGGAGCTTCTGCTGATCAACAATATCCAAATCGATAACCCCAGTTCTTGATCATTATTTCTACCAATCTTCTTCCTGGTTCTTAGTTTTTAGTTTTGATACATTACTGACAAATGACCACATCCATCTGCTGTCTAGTAGTTCTTCTTTAGTGTATGCCATCTAGGAGAAGGCTTCACACTAAGGACATTTTTTGGTCTCTTTTGTGAATTCCTATAGATTGATTTATTTATATATACATATATAAACCCATTAGAAGTTCTTGTAGTGAGTAAGATTTATTCATGTAATTTCATGTACTGCAATAAGGAGAGAGGAAGAAAATTTCATCTCAATCATCATATAAACGTCAATATTCTTGTTGTCTTGTCTTTTTGCCAATTCAACTCTGTCAGATACCCCCTCCCCATCAGCCAGTCAGCCACCACCACCAAAGAGAAAAAGAAAACTGTCAGATTCCATGTGAATTTTAAGCTTCATCTCACTAATGGTTGCAAGCATTAGTGATGGCATGGACCAGAAGAACATTTCTAAATTTGATGGCTCAAGCAAGAAGCTACCATTCTAGGCCTTGGATCTATCATAAGATGGTCCCAGCACTTTCTCTAGGATATCTCCTTGGTTGAAAGCCTAGGATGATTAGATGGTTGCAACCATCAAATCTAATACCACTTTGTCCAATATACAGTTCCATAGGTTGGATGACCAAAGTTGGGTATCCTTAACACGCTGGATTTCAAGGCCAAAAAGCCTTCCATTTGGGAATTCTATACTAAAACTTCAGTTATCCTATACATGTCCATCTGTTTATAGAATACTCAAAGCTACAAAGAACAGACTAATCACAAAGCTCCATTCTTGTAGATGAAGATTGGCCCAAAAATTAAAGGTTTGACCAGCCCAGAACTTTTGATTCACAAGCTTACAGAGAGACATTCATTCATCCACCACCTTCTCCTGTTCAGGAGATTCTTTGAGTGAAGGATGACCCAATTGACCAGTATTTGACCAAGGAAGTGAAGAACAGAAGAAACAGAAGAAAGGTAGTGGTGTACATTTTTTACTGCTTGTGCACTGCATGTGTTCGTAGGGTCCAGTGCAGTTTGTCTTTTGCATACTCTGTATTTGGTCCTCCTGTTAAGGTGTTGTCCAATATGGCCATCTTGTTACATACTTCGACATAATTGAGGTGCGGGTCAGGTGCTTGGGGCCCAAAATATCAAATCTCCATACCCACATCAGTCTCACCAGGATGGAACAACGATGGGCTGATTGTCTCAGGCCATATAAGTCTAAGCATACTAGGAGCATATATACCACTGGATAATGGATAGAGTGACAGTATGGTAGATGGTACACATGCCCACCTCTGTGTTGAATAGATCGTTTCGATTATTCCATGGATAGAGTGACAGTAACATCTCTCAGATTGATTGATCTGACCTGAAACAAAATTATTAAACTTAAGAACTGCTTAACGCTGTGGTTGAGATCATTAGTTTTGGTATTCTTTTTCTATGGAAAAATGATTCTTCTAGTTCTGATTTGTTCACCATATTAAAAAAATAACTAAACAATTGCATGTGATTATGGTGATTGATGAATAGTCTAATCAATTCTCTCACTGGGCACATGAGCAGTCCAAACTTTGTACCTCGGATGCCTTTTTGTGAAACAATGAAAGGAGCCTCAGCGTGCTAAAGGATAGGGATATAGAGTTATAGACAGGCTAGACCAGGGTAACCTCAAATCCTACTCAATTTGATCATGAAGTTCTCATCAGTCAATTCCAATTAGTTTGATAAGTTTGCAACTTTGGATCGAACAATTTACAGCACTGGGCAAAACAACTGTAACTGTGTATCAATGAATGTCCTGATACAAAAGTATTAGATATTTAGATCAGACTCCATTCAGCTACCTTCCAACAGATCAGCCCATTTATGATTTATCTTCCCATTTGTAAGACTCACTAGAAACAAAGGTGGAATCATAGAAATACCATTATACGATGGGTACTGTAAATCTGCAATCTTCCTCTGTCTTGACCTCAAATCAAATCATTAATCAAAAACATCTGACTTGGTCGTCAGCCATGAATTGGGATTAGAAACTTGGTTACTCACTCCGAGGTGCCATAAAGCGCAATAAATGAAAAGCCAAAGTTGATTAGTGTTAATGCTTGTATCAGGACATGGATGAGCTCCACTTCTGATGATATCTTTGGATTTCTCCTCAAATGAACTGTGAACTTATACCACTTTTGGAATTTGAGCCAACTCTTGTGATCATGTTCAACAATTTAATTATTCTGCACAGATATCGAGTTCCCTAGGACTCCCTCCCGCCTATTGTTTATTAGAGAGGAAATTACAGCAACTGGGTCTGATTTCCTATCAATAATTTATGAACATCAAGCAAAGAAATGTTGTATAGGCAGTAGGAAATAACTAGATTGTCTTGATTGATCCTGCAGATAAGAATCCTGGAATCTTGTAAGAATCGTGGAATCTTGATTGATCCTGCAGATAAGCATCAAAGAAAGAAGATAAAAGAAGAAATTGTCGCTTTCATCTCTTACTTCACAACATAACATTGATTGGAAGCCCAACAAAAATAAAATGCTTGATCTGCGTGATTTTTTTTCCCAATTGGAAGCTTTACGATCTCAGAAAGGAAACATTATCAATTCAGAAGTGTCTAATTTTTGAAAAGGGAATAGGTGGATAAAGGAGAGGAGGATGAGGAGGAGATAATAAGCAAATCTGTTGTTGAGTCCAGGCGGTACAAGGTTCCTATCGTGACATTGACTTCTGGGTTAGATCAAAGTTAATTTTCTTAGGCTGCGTTTAGGAATGATGCAAATGGAGTATAACTCTCGGTTCAGGATAAATCTGCATTCTGGTTCATTTTTGCCTTTTGACAACATTACATTTATGCATCGACAAATGATGGACCAATGCATGTTTACATTGATAATAAATGTAAAAGTACATCAATAAAAAAGAAATAAATTTACATTCAAGTGAATTTTTGATAAAAAAAATGCTTTATTAAAGTTTATGTTTGCATCCGTTACAATTAAAAATTTATTTGGTAAGAAGTTAAATTTATCAGTGAAAAACTAACCCAACTTTCAAATTTATGTGAACTGTTTTACATTCACACTTACTTGCATCGTTTCCAAATGTAACCTTGTGTTATTTTTTGTTAGTGGCTTGTTTCAATAACTTCATATTTAAGTTTGAGAACCCCCAATCAATTAAAATGAATGGAGAATAGATAAATGAAAACTAATGTATTTTCGTATCTTAAAGAAAGAAAAAATTTGAGGTTTCTTTTGACAAGACTGATAGGGTATATTTAAAAAAAATTGTTGGTGGTGGGGTAACTGGAGATTGTACCAAACTGGACTGGGTTCGCTCAGGATTACTGGGCCTGTGCTATTAGCCCGGAGTTGCTGCAAGTATAGGTTGGCCAGATAATTGAGCCCACAAAATCTCCTTATTGTTGGGTTATAAGTGTTTATTCAACTATATTATTTTGAGTTCAAATCAGCCCCCCAAATTGCCCCCCACAACGTATCACAGCACATTTCAGCTGTGTATTGAGAACATCTCTCGATGATTATATCATCATTTGTGGTATTACCATCGAGAGATATTCCCAATACACGACGGAGATGTGCTGTGGGACGTTGTGCGGGCTGATTTGATCTTTAATATTTTGTGGTTTGTGCAAGTAAAATTTGTGTCTCTACGCTATTTTCACATGCAGTGCAAATCTGAACTAGATGCTATCTCTGTACACGGTCCATTTGTTTTTAATTGTGATTTGCATTTTTAGGAGAAGCAAAATTTGCATTTAGTGGAAATGAAAATTCCACATACAAAAAGAAAAATGGTGTGAACTTTGTATAACCTTCCTCCTACCTTGATTCTGTTTAATATAAGGCGTGGCCTGGATTCTATTATTTATACTTCCTATTCTACTTCCAACTAAACCAGTTCAGATCTGCTATCAACTGTCGCATATGGGGAACATTTCTCCATGAATGAAAAGGAAGTTTTTTTCAATGTGCGCCTGCAGTGGCCTATTGGGATAGTGCTGGGAGTGTTTTATTGGTAGCAGATCCCTACCCCAACTACACAACCTTCAATCTCTGAGTTCAGATTGTTGCCTCACAGAACACGCCCCACTGCATTTCACATGCACATCTCAGCGTATAGGGAACATCTCTCATATTTCACGTGCAGATACACCTGCACGTGTATCTGCCACCATTAAACCACTACCTGTGTCTAGTGTATAGCACCTCACCCGTGTGGTTGAAGGCCTCTTCACATGTACCCTAAAAAAGTGGGGATCACATTATTTTACTTCCAAATTTATTTTCTATTTGTTTGCTGTGCGGATTTCATTTGCACAATGCACTGGTGTAATTGCATGGAGACCAAATGGATTGAGTGTAAATTCTGGTGATTTGACTTATTTTTGTTTATTTGTAAGAATTAAAACAAGAAATAAAATGATTTGGTCTTCGACTTCCATTTATATAAAGGAGAAATAATGCAGGAGGAAGGTTAATTAAAGGTTTGGGGGAAGTAGATGCAAATTGATGTGATCCCTCAATTAACATAACAGAGAACTAGAGTAAGAGGACATGGTGCAAATTTTGCATCATATAAGTCTTAATCACAAACAAGCAAGTACAAAACAGAATTGAGTACAAAATTTGTTTCTGATTCAGATTTGTATTGAAAACAAATGTATCTTTACAACAAAATAATGTCAAACCTAAAATAAAAGTAAAGCAGAATTTGCACTTTGGGCTGCCTTTGGAAATGATGCAAATGGAGTGTAAATTTCGGTTTGGGATAAATTTGCACTCTGGTTCACTTTTATTTGTGTTTGGCAACATTACATTTTTACATTGACAAATGACAGACCTATGCATAAAAGCAATATGCTTTATTGAAATTCGTATTTACATCCATTACAACTAAAAGTCTGTTTAATAAAAAAGTAAATTTGTTAATGCAAAACTAATCCAACTTTACAATTAATATAAACTGTTTTACACTCTACACATTTGAACCTACGTCTCGTCTCCTTAATGGGACAAATGTGGAAGGTTTTAGCTAATTATCTCTGTGCACTTGGATCTGCTACAAGCAAAGTGTATAAAATGGGTTATACAGCCCAAAATAAATGTGCCAGTGTGCCATATAACTTGAGAGTTCGGATAGGCTCACAGATCACACCCCACATGCATATCGCCCTTGCATTGGGTACATCTCCCCATAATAAGTATCGAAGAAGATATTTCAATGTACAGTGGGATTTGCGTGTGGGGCAAACTCTGTACAGAGCCCATTCAAATTCATAACTTGAAACCTGAACTGGTGGTAATGTGTTACCTCTTGTTCGATTCAGTAGCCATTGTACGCTTGTTTATAGCAGATCCCACTTGTCTCGGTACAGTATTCACATGGGTAGGGTGCACGCTGGGTACCCGATTTGCAGAGTTTACACTGCATCTGGGCTGGGCTTCTAAGCCAGGCCCATTGAAATTTTTACAATTCCCCCATTGGGACCTGCCCAAGTTGGACCCCCCACACATGCGAATTAGTATATGTGTTTTTTATTCATTGGGTGTACTGCTGTGACCTTGTGATGTAGCCGCAGCAGATTTGGACTCAATGTCTTTAGCTCTTTGGGTAAAAGATTAAGGGCCCGTTTGGAAAGTCTTTTTTAAAAGATCTTGTAGCTCTGACAGTCAAAAGACGTATTGAGCTTTTGCTATAAGATCTGGGCAGTCCAAAGACCATTTGGCAGGCGCACATCTTTCTGTGTGTCTTTCCGTGTCTTCCCACACAAGCATAAAATGTAAAAGACGCGAAAAGCTCCATTTGGAGCTTCCTAAAATCAGCCAAAAATGGGTTTTTCATGTATTTTCGGCGTTCCGTCTTTTGGCGGCTAGATCTTCCACGTGCCAAACAGAAATAGACTGAATTTCGGTCTACTCGACTTATAAACAGCCGAAAGTCCGCATGAAAAGACACGTCAAACACTCCCTTAATGTATCTTGAGTTTTCATAAATTGACTTAAAGGTATCTTGTAGTTTTAAAATAGACTTAAACATACCTTGTGATTCTTTTACCCTTTATTTTCTTTTCCAAATTTTCAGAAAAACAATAAAAGAATCGCTAGAAACAAATTGATTTTTAAATAAAAAAGTAAATTGTCTCGTGTTCAAATCAACTTGAACACGAATTCGTATTCATTTTTTTTTTCACTGAAAAGTGAAAACTTATTCCAATCCAAATTCAAGTTGTTGGATTACACAAAAAAATAAGCAATGATATTCCAAATCCAAATAGAGCATAGAGGGAGGGATGGGGCCTACCATTGTGTTTGTGTGGTTGTGTTTCTGTTTGACGAGTCAGTCAGTTAGTCTAGTGCTACGAATTTATTTTAGGTGGTGAAAGTAAGGTTGTGTTTGATTTGCATTGATGCGAAATCATGGCAGTGCAAATGATTTCAGTGTAAATTTTGACCTATTTTTGTTTTAAATTTTAGCTTATTTTGTTTGATTGCAATATAAATGAAGTAAATTAAGACATGAAGCAGAATAAAGTAAAATCCAAAACAAAATTAAACAAGAATTTGCACTCCCATGCATTTGTACTAGTGCAAATAAATTTGTACTGCAACTAAACACAGCCTAAGTTTATTTATTTCAGCGATTTCAAGTCCTACAAATTTATTTCAGCGACCCTTCAGGGTTTATTATATCGGTTATTATTCGTTTGAGCTAAGTTTCATGCTTCGCCTGGGTTGAACAGTTGTAGTGGTATTCTCTTCTGGGAAAACTGAGTTTTGTGATTCACCTGGGTTGAACAGTCATGTTTACTCACTGTTCAGTTGAACCCTATTACGTGTACGTCACCTATGTGAATCCAACACAGTTGAAGACTCCAGCTCTTTCTTCCATCCTCATTCCTAACCCCATTCCATCTTTATCTTTATCTTTAACTGTACTTATCTCTCCCTGTACTTCATCTTATCTTATCCTACCTCAAGGTTGTCACTTGTATCAAAACTCCTATAATATCTTTAAATACTGATGAGTATACTGAATGAAGTATTCGATTAACCCAGATTTTTCATGGTACCAGAGCCCCAATTCCCAGGCTCGATCCATGGCTTCCAGCATTCCTTCACAAACCCAAAATCCAGCTGACACCAATGACCCCAGTAGCCATATTACCTTCATCATTACGACAATCCTGGAATGATCCTTGTTACCAATGTTCTCACTGGTGAGACTACATTTCTTGGTCTCGTGCCATGACAATGGCATTATTAGCAAAGAACAAATTGGGCTTTGTAGATGGGAGCATTGAGAAACCAAACAACATCGATGCAAATTTTTGAGCTTGGCTGAAAGCCAACAATATGGTCCTATCTTGGATCTTAAATGCAACTCATAAAGACCTGGCACCCAACGTTCTTTATGTAGAATCAGCCATTGATGTTTGGAGTGATCTCAAAGAGTGTTTTTCACTTTGCAATGGCTCCAGGATCTATCAGTTACAGAGGTCTATAGCCACATTACAACAACATTCTCAATCTATTGCAGTCTACTACAACACCCTCAAAGGACATTGGGATGAACTCACAACTTATGCACCACCACTATCCTGCACTTGTTCGGATTCAAAGGAGTTTTCCACCTATCTACAACAAACCCAACTTATGCAGTTCCTTATGGGACTAAATGACACATACTCCAATGTTCGGTTCCAAATATTGTTGATGGATCCACTGCCCTCCATTAGTAAGGCCTATTCACTAGTTTTACAAGATGAAACACATAGACTTGTACCTTCTCAGTCCAACACCATTGAAGGAAGCGGTTTGATTGCAAAGGCACTCGATGAGAAAACATCCATTGCAAATATTGCCAATTCCAACCGTGGCAATCCTAAAAGCAAAGAGAGGTGTAGTTACTGCAACATCTTTGGTCACACCCGAGAGGTATGTTATAAATTAAATGGTTATCCCCCTCACCTGAAAGGGAATCGTCATGGAAATGACAACAAGCCACAACAGCAAAGCACAACAGATTCACCAGGAACCTCCAACAATACCACTGTTCCTCAATTGACTTTCAAATAGTACAATTAGCTCATCAAGCTCTTTAATGAGATAAAGTCTGGTCCCTCCATAGCAAACTTCACAGGTTCTTCTTGCCCTCTCTCACAAGCTTGGTCTAATTCCACCTGGGTCATTGACACTAGAGCCATCGACCACATGGTTTCTACCCAAGAAATTCTCAAGAATACACACCCCCCCTACAATAGCCCTTGCACCCATCACTCTACCTGATGGTAGTACTTCCAAAGTAGCATCCATTGGTTCTGTTTCCCTTAATAAGCACAAGCATCTTGATATTGTCCTTTACCTACCCAATTTTAAATTTAATTTATTATCAGTCAATAAACTCACATCTGCTCTCAATTGTTCTGTCACTTTCTATCATAACTATTGCCTTTTTCAGGACCTCACAACCAAGACAGTGATTAGACGGGGGAGTGAACATGACAACCTCTACTACCTTGACTGTGATCAGCCCATCTCTAGCCAACATAACCCACTAGCCTCCATGTTCACCAATCATCATGACTCCAAGATTTGGCATCAACGCCTAGGCCATCCTTCTGCAACTCGTTGAAATAAGTTTTGTCAACTATTTCTTTCTCTACCTAGTGTGAATTTGCATTCTCATTGTGATGGTTGCCCTCTTGCAAAACAAACTCGCTTACCATTTAATGCTAGCATGATTTCCACTCATGCACTATTCGAACTTGTTCATTGTGACATATGGGGACCTTATGCTAGTATGATTTGCACATGGGTTTTCTTAATGTGCTTCAAATCTGAAACCCTTTCCCTCTTCCATTTTTTCTTTCTGCACTTGTTGCCAACCAATTTCACACAACCATCAAATCACCTCATAGTGATAATGGACTTGAGTTTTTTCCTCAGCCCATGTTAGATTTTTTGAATCACCATGGTATCATTCATTATCATCGTAGCTTGGGCTCTTTGTTTCCAAGCCAAATTTCTGCTTCAGTTTTGGGGGGACTGTGTTCTTACTGCAACACTCTTAATTAATTGTACACCCATGCCACTGCTAAATTGGCAAACTCCACATGAGCTGCTCCATGGGAAGCCACCCTGCATTGATCATCTTTGGGTCATTGGTTGCCTCTGCTATGCTTCCATTGGTCATCTGTCCCATGACAAATTTGGCCCACGAGCGCTTTGCTGCATTCTAATAGGATACCCACATGGTCAAAAGGCCTAAAAACTTCTTGACCTTGACACCCATAATGGTTTTACTAGTCGTGATGTGGTCTTCCATGAACATATTTTCCCCTTTGCACAACACTCCTCTTTACCAACTGCAAGCGTCACACCAACCCTTCCCTTACCTACCCCTGACAAAGTTTCAAATGGTAATGAGAGTTCACTTCGTACTAGCACTTTAAACTCCCCATCAATTCCTGAACCACTTCAAACCTCACCTGAATCCACTACTGTTGTTCTTGACCCTCCTGACCCACCTGTGCGCCGCTCCTCTAGAGACCGCCGGGCACCACTCTATCTTGATGACTATTGCTGCCACGCATAGTAGAACTCTAGTCCATCACCATCACACACACACACACACACACACACACACAGTAGGTACACCATATCCCATTTCTCATTATTTGTCCTACTCCCGTATTCACCCAAAATACATGGTTTTCCTTTCATCAGTTGATACCCACCATGAGCCTACATCCTTCTCCGAGGCTGTCAAGGATCCACGCTGGCGTGATGCCATGGCTTGTGAAATTAAGGCTCTTGAGACCAATAATACTTGCACCACCACTGGCTTACCTCCCGACAAACATGCTATTGGGTGCAAGTGGGTATACAAGGTAAAATTTAAGGCTGATGGTTCCGTCAAGCACTACAAGGCTTGCTTGGTGGCCAAAGGTTTTACCCATGCTGAAGGTATAGATTACACTAAAACCTCCACACCCGTTGCAAAGATGGGTATTGTACATCGCCTACTTGCAGTGGCAGCCATAAAGAATTGGCATGTCTTTCAACTTGATGTGCATAATGCTTTCCTACACGGAGATTTAGATGAAGACGTCTATATGCATCTTCCACCAGGTTTTGCACGCAAGGGGGAGCAACGTGTGTGCAAATTAAAAAAATCCTTATTCGGACTAAAACAAGCCTCCAGGAATTGGTTTGCTAAGTTCTCTAGTGCCCTACTTGAGGCAGGCTTTTCCCAATCCAAAGCTGATTACACTCTATTTGCTTATCAACATGGATCCTTGTTTACTGTTGTTCTTGTCTATGTCGATGATGTTATCTTGGTAGGAAATGATGATTCTCACATATCTCAGTTGAAACACTTCCTCGATCAATTCCAAGTTTCACCTCAAGGACCTTGGTCCCCTCAAGTATTTTCTCAGCATTGAAGTGGCCCGGTCCGCTGTTGGCATCTTTCTTTGCCAACAGAAATATGCACTTGATATACTTAATGATATTGATCTCCAAGGTGCAAAGTCAGCAGATTTTCCTCTCCAACAACAAAACAAGTTGAACACCGATGACAACCCTTTACTTCAGGATCCAGGCCCGTTTCGGCCACTCATTGGGCGCTTACAGTATCTCACTATCATGCGCCCGAATCTAGTGTTTGTTGTTAACCACCTTAGTCAATTTCTCAGTGTTCCATGTATCACTCATTGGCATGCTAGTTTGCACATTTGGCGCTACATCAAAGGAGCGGTGGGCACTGGTGTTCTATTGTCATCCTCAAGCAAGCTGACTCTTTATGCTTACACAGATAGTGATAGGGGTGGCTGCACCGCCACTCGACGCTCTATCATTGGGTATTAGATCTTTCTTGGTTCCAGTCCAATTACATGAAAATTTAAAAAGCAATCCTCTGTATCGCGTTCTTTGGTAGAAGCGGAGTACCGTTCTATGGTCGACATAGCTTGTGAAATGCAATGGCTCCATTATTCACTTCATGACCTCGGTATCTCACTCCCATTCACAACCACTTTTTGTGACAGTCAGGCTACTATTTCCATGGCTAAGAATCCAACTTTTCATGAGCGAACAAAACATATAGTGTTGGACTATCATTTCATTTGCAAAAAGGTTCAAAATGATCTTATTCAGCCAGTCAACATTAATTCTTCTTCTCAAGTGGCTGACATTTTCACCAAAGAATTGGGCAAAGACGCCTTCCAACACCTATGTTGCAAGTTGGTCCAATCTATTTTTGCTCTAGGTTCAACTTGAGGGGGAGTATTACATGTACGCCACACCTATGTGAATCCAACACAGTTGAAGACTCTGGCTCTTTCTTCCATCCTCATTCCTCACCCCTTTCCATCTTTATCTTTATCTCTAACTGTACTTATCTCTCTTTGTACTTCATCTTATCTTATCCTACCTCAAGGTTGCCACTTGTATCAAAACTCCTGTAATATGTTTAAATACTGATGAGTATATTAAATGAAGTATTCAATTGACCCAAAATTTTCAAACCCAGGTGTATGTGTTATATATATTGATATTGTTCATTAAACTCTATCCTTGGTGGGGGGCATATTAGGTTGTATGTTCACCTAGAAGAGAAAAATTCTAGTTGTATCATCACGATAACTGTGTCTAGGTTTTCCTAGTAAACATGACCAAACATACTCATGTTTCAGAACAAGGTTTTATCTATTAAGGCTACGTTTATTCGCGGTGTAAAGCTAAATTTACACCGAGGATTATTACACTGATGGGTTCATGAGAGTGTAAAATGGGAACTTTGTTCCATTTTACACTTTTCACGTTTGGTAAATCATTGAGGTAAAATTCCTTGTAGTCCTTGCCGGTCAGCCAAGAAATAGAGCACCACAAGTGGCGGTGAGCGGCGTATCATACGCAGAAACTAGTGACCGGGGGTTGCAACAAGAGACGCAGTTCTTGTGCTTGGTCGCTTCTGTTGAAGCTCCATCCAAGAATATAATGGGAGCTTGCAATTGCACCAGTGGACGAAGAGAAACCCACATACACAGAGTCCATGAAAACCGAAGAAAGATCAAGTGATGTCGACAATAGGGGAATCTCAGGTTTGGGGTAATAAAGTGGAGCTAATGTTACATTGAGTTGCTTTTCTACACCATCATACTCTATCCAAACTTGCATTGGATCTCCGCTTATGAGGTGCAGGCTCTTGTTGATCTCTTCTTTGCTTGAATAATAAGCCGCTAGAATTGATTCAATCGACTGAAGGTTGTTCATGTCGATCTCGACATGATTATCATATATATTAGCAAATTTGGGGCTAAGAATTGTGTGTAGCTCTACGGCGAAAACATGATTGGAGAAGTCTCCATTGTTGGTTTCATTGAACAGTCCTAGGTACTGATTTGCCACGGCATCTGGGAACCCCATGAATGGCGAGAAAGCCAAGGCGATGCCATGGCCACTCACAGTAGTCAATTGGGGAACCATGGCAAATACAAAAGTGGTAGAGAAGGAGAGAGACTAAGGATATTCAGGTCAAGAGGAGTTAAACCTTAGAGGATATGGGTATAGAGCATGACCAACCGGTTCTTGCCCAGACAACCACTGCTGTCGCCGACGGTCAACCACGGTAGAAGGGGCTACGCCCCACCATCATCTTCCTCCAACGGTTAACCACTGCTGTTGCCGCCTCTCTGTTCTCGTCGGAGGAAGATGATGAATAGATAATCCTGTCTCAAAAAAACCTTGCCCCGACAGAAGGGGCAACTGACAGATCGGTTCTTGCCCCAGCAACCACTGTTGTCACCGATGGTCAACCATGGCAGAAGGGGCTATGCCTCGCCATCATCTTCCTCCGACGGTCAACCACTGCTGTCGCCGCCTCACTGTTCTCATCGGAGGAAGGTGATGAATAGATAACCTTGTCTCGAAAGAACCTTGCCCCGGCAGAAGGGGCAATGGACAGATCATGGGATACGAATTTTCTGACAAGAATGGACTTTTACAGCGATTGATGAGGTATATTAACACCTCTACCAAATGCCTACGAAATCAAACCCGGGGTGTAAAGTTTACCGCGGTTCTCATTTACACCTCTACTAAACGCAGCCTAAAGAGAATATAGGAAGGTAAAATAGGATTTAAAAAAATTTTTATGTATTTGCATATGACATTTCACAGATGGAGGGTATATTTAAGTCCAATAGAATCAGCCTATAAGGTATACTTAAGTCTCTTTGAAAGCCTCTGAGTATGTTCAAGACAATTTCTAAAAGCTGAGGGAATGCTTAAGTCTTTTATCTTTTTTTTTTTTTTTTGAGATGTATTGGAGGTAAAGATCGATATGATCTCCTGAAAGCAACAAATTATATATACAACATGAGAGCATGGCATCCATCTGCACATTGGGAATATCTCCGCATGATTTTAAGTATAAAGAAAATATTCCTAATGTGTATTTGGATGCTGTATTCTCAGGGTGTGGACACTATTTTTATTTTCATCAAGAGATCTTGTCTTGTCTTGAAAACATTTGAAAGAAAGAGTGGCGTAAAAATATTTTCATCAGGGTGTGGACACTATTTGGATGCTGTAAATGTCGCTAACACTGCATCTCGTAAAAATATTAGATATTAGCAATAAAATAAACTTAAAATGGCATTGATATTGCATATCAATAACAAAATATATTAAAAAATAATTTTATATTACTTGAACCAATGACAAGCAATCAAACTAACCGATAAATATAATATAAATTTTAAATTAAATGAGATCAAATTTGATCATCTTGCATTGGATAGTGGTGGATCTATAATTCCATATCCCATCCATTTATATGCTGACCCTTTTAAAATAATAGTTTGACATCATCACCGATATTGGTTAAAATAATTTTTCCAACCATCAAAAAACATTTTTTGAAAGAACCTTGAAAAACTGAAAAGCACAAGAATCATTGGGGGCATTTGGTATGGTGATATTGTGTTTCTGTTTGGGGCCACCTTAGTTCAACGTAGGCGATTCAATCTAAACGAATGAAAATCAAGTTTGATAACCTGAAGTGAAAGGGTTGTAAAATACCTTGCAATATTAAATGAGAACAACATCTAAATTAATGCACTTGGTATCATGCATTTAGCCCTAAATGAAACAGTACAAAAGACACGGTGATATCAAACACTATCATATTTAAATTACAACATTTATTTGATTAAAATAGATAAGTTTTTGAATTTGGTTGCTTTTTATTTGTAAGGATAAAAATGTAATTTGAATAAGCACTTTTTTCCTCATTCAAATCCCTCTTATTAAACAGAAAAAGATGAGATCAAGAGATGGGGGAAAGGACTGAGACTTAGAGAGTTGAGCTGCTAACCTGGAAATTAGTGGCCAAAATGATTCTGTTTCTGGGTTGGTTTTTTAAACCATGATAAAAGTACAAATAGGGTTTAAGATTTTTGAAAATTTTCTTGATTAAAATATCCTTTTTTTTTTGAAATAAGGTCCTTCTTTGTTGTGAGGGTGAAAAATGTAATGTGAATACTATTATTCATTGCATTCAATTCCCACTTAAGGTATTAACTCCCATTCACCCTCATTGTATCATATATTTAAGGCAGTTTTTTGTTCATCACTAAACTCCACTAATTAAATTCATATATGATAATTATTCCAATGGCACAACAACTTATACTTTTAAAATTGATTTGGAAAAATCAATATTTTCATCTAGGTAGTGGTAGAAAATTATACTATTTTGGGTTAAATCGGCCAATCCTTGTTGTTAAAATCAAACAATAGGAATTTAAAAATAGACAAAAATGCAAAATGGAATTTAAAGAAAAAATTGAGAACATCTTTAATTTCATATACTTGTCATATTAAACAAGAATAAGTATGATAAATAAGAAATATTTTATCAATGATGGAAATGGAATATAAAATTTAAAACCAATTGCAAATAAAACTATTTTTCTATTCTCTCGAGTATCATATCTAAGGTATACATTTTCTCATAGTATCATTAAATCCTATGTATAAGATATATTTTTTCTTATATTAAAATTCTACTAATTAAATCTACAACATTAATTTTAACAATATAAAAATAAATATGTTGAAAAGTAATTTGAAAACAAATCCATTTTCTTCCCTCTTGGTGATGGGTGAGCAATTCAACCATTTGAGTCAAATGGGTTAATCAATATTGCTAATTAGAAAATAAAAAAATAAAATATAAAATATAAAAAAATTAAAGGAATTAAGTATATCTTCGGTATTATATGTTCATTATATTAAACAACAATAACTATGAGATGTAAGAAGTATTTTTATTAATGATTGATAATAGAATGCATAATTTAAACTCAACTTAGAAATGAAATGATGTCAGTCAAATAATAAAACTTTTCCCAAAAATAAAGAAAAAGTAGAGAAAATTTGGGCATACATCTAATGTTATATATTTTATAGAAAAATAAAACATTGGGCACATCTCTAATATTATACATGTATTATGTTGAACAAAAAATAAGTGTTATACATAAGGGTTGATTTTATCAATGTTGTAAATGTAATACAAGATTTATAGTCAACTTAGAAATCAAACCCTTTCCCTTTTTGGGTGGTGTGTTGTTGGTTTGGGTCAACTAGATTAATCAATGATGTGATAGTTAAATAATATTTTTTTTGTATAAGAAAAAGTACAAAGAATCACAAAAATATTAAAATTATAGAAAAATTTAGACACATTTCTAATATTATATATATATATATATACATTCATACATTCATACATACATACATACATACATACATACATACATACATACATACATGCATATATATAATGTGGATGAAATATATAATTTAAAACTGGTTTGAAAGCAAAGCAATTTTCGTTTTTAAATGGTGGGCCAAGGATTCTACTTTTTGAATCAACTTATGATGTCATAATTGAATAATAAATATTTAAAAAAAGATAGAATACAAAAAATGAAAAATGAAATTTTGTTGAAAACATTTGAGAACACCTCTTGATGATGCACAATCTGGATGCTCCTAGCTGGATGGTAGCTTGGATGTTGGTTCGCTTGGTTGGCCAATCAATTAGAGGACCCGGGGTGGCTTACCTAGTGTGGGCACTTTGATGCTTAAGTTAGCATTGTTTTTTGCAAGTTGAAGAGCTTGTAAGCAAAGAGCTAGTGAGCAATATTCGCACATACCTTGTAGCATTTTGGTTTAAAACCTTATATAGGTGAGTTGCCGTAGGTCTTACATAACACCTCCAAGATTCCTGGCCCATGCACTTGGAGGTGGACTTCGTGTGAGCAGATAAGGTTTATCGAGTCTCTGGGCGGGATAAGGATAAGGCTTGTAGACGTGCGACGTGATCCTATAGAGGTTGGAGACTGCTGGCTAGCTTATAGAAGCTGGCTACGTGTCAGCTTAGCAAGTTGGGCCATTACGAGCTGCTCAGACCTTGGTCTTTGTTGAGGTGCTCGAGGTACCCGAACTAACTTGGCTCACTAAGGTGGTAGGGACTGCTGAATCATCGTCTAGTCAGCAGATTGCTTCCATGTGTCTGCGTGCTAGAAGGTCGGGCCAAATTACCCCTCATCACTTCTAATGTTATATATTCATAATATTAAATAAAATGAATGTTATGATAAAAATTATTTTTATTATTGACGGAAATAGAATATAAAATTAAACAAAATATTAACAACAACAACAATAATAATAAAAATAATAATGATTGTTATTATAATTTAAAATTTTGACATACAACGAATGTGCACATTTACTAGAATGACCTAAAATCACGGAACTAACTATTAACATAGTGATATCTTACACTCCTGTCAGGGGCCCAGTCGAACRCTCGAGTATAGATTCCCTATGCTCATGTGAACGGTCGGGGCCGGCCGGCCCGTAGATCTAAAAGGATCCATCCATAGGCTTGACCGAAAATCGTTTGTCCACGAACAAAACAAAAACAAAGTAAAGAGAATTGTAGATTCGTAAGATCATGATAGAGTCTCTGCGCTCTAGCGCGCTACAACTAGTAGAGCAGCCTGCGGAAAAAGGCTAGCGCGCTACTCTGGCTCGCTTCTGAAAGCGGAGCTCGCTGCTTTTCGCCGTAGCTTGCTGCTCGCTCGCTGTCTACTAAACGAGCCTTCACTGCCCGCCCGGCCCCTATCTTTAATCTTAAGTAAAGTGAAGTCAAATCAATGGCCCAACCTCTTTGTTTGAAGCTTTGCTTCTACTTGCTTGTTGAAGCCCCCTAATTCCGAAACACAACAATAGACTTGCAACTATAGTATGGGAAAAAGCTTCTCTTTGATAGCGATCATAGGGGGGTTCAGAAAGGATCTGATCGTAGATAGAGACTTAAACCTGTGCAGGGGTAGGGGCGGATGTAGCCAAGTGGATCAAGGCAGTCAATTGTGAATCCACCACGTGCGGGTTCAATCCCTGTCGTTCGCCCGTCAATAAATGGACCATTTGTTATGGAGACACAAGACAAACCTTTCCCAACTAGAAAGAATTTTTTCTGCAAGAGTCATCTCGAGGCTTTCAAAYGCATCCAAGCAATTGGTATCTGATTGCAACATAGAAACCATAGATTCGCGTTGCCTACTTACTGAAAGTACAAATGGAATGGTTGATCATTCATTGTATGAAGTTTTTAAGACCTCACTAATCAGCCTTACACTTTTGAGTTCATAAYGAATGAAATGAACCCCCGGATGAAGAGAAAATCTCCCAAGCAGTGGAAGCCCCGAGACCTGGTCGTAACGATACCTTTCTTAGTGGAAGATCGGAAAAGACTTCTCTTCATCACGAGACTGATCGGATCTGCCGTAGACACCCGAGAGACCTCCACAAGGCAGGCTAAAAGAGTAAGAGGACAACAAGCAAAGAGTTATGCTTTCATTTCTTTGTTGAGATTGAAATCAAGTTCTTTAAAAAAGGGGTAGGTATAATGCACGCAGGCAAAACTTCTAAGTGAAAGGAGTTTCTTACTTTTCTTTCATAGTAGTCTTAATGTATTAAATGTTGCTTCACATTTCCAGAAGTCATTGAATCAGTCCCCTCGAATAACAGTAAAGTTAAGCCCCTTCCAATGTTTGTTTCATTCCAGTGAAAGTCATTGTATCTTCCAAAGTTAATTAGTTCCAAAGTCGGTCGATACCTGTCCCAAGGTGAGTTAATGTGAGTCTCAGTTCAATGTATGTCGGTTCACCTTCAACCGATTCCATCTACTATATATATCCCCCTTCTGTACTGCTTCAGTTTATCAGAGAAAAATATCAGAATACAACTTCAAATCTTTTCTCTCGATCCACTAAGTTCTCTTATGTTTTCCTATCATATTTTTTTACTGTTTTTACTGTTACTATCATCCGCAAACCATCAGTGGTATCAGAGCTCGTTCGATCAATCTCTTGGGCATGATTTCTTCTAAACATAATGTGTGTAGAAGCCAATCGTTCCACCCTTTCTCTTCCAATCTTCAATGGAGAAAACTATGACTTCTGGTCCATCAAAATGAAGACCTATTTTCGGTCACAAAGTTTACGGAGAATCATTGAGGAAGGATTCTGCATTGCTGAAGACACCTCTACTCTTTCAGCAAATCAAAAGAAGATCTATGAAGAGAATCAACAAAAAGATTGTCAAGCACTATCCTGTTTGCAACACGCAATGGCTGAGGAGATATTTCCTCAAATCATGGGCGCATCAACTGCAAAAGAAGCATGGGATACACTGCAGTTGGAGTTTCAAGGATCTGTCAAGGTACGCACTGTTAAATTGCAGAAGTTTAGAAGAGATTTTGAAAATCTTAAGATGAAGGATATTGAGACTGCAAAAGATTACTATTCTAGAATAAAAGAAATAGTAAATCAAATGAGAGCCTATAGGGAGACTATTTCCGATAAGAAAATAGTCAAAAAAATTCTAATCTCTTGTACAGAGAGATATGATCCAATAATTTCAGTGATAGAAGAAACAAAGGGTCTAGAAACACTATCACCAACTGAATTGATGGGCACTCTCGAGACATATGAAAATAGGCGTGACAAGCAGAATGAAAATTCGGTTGAAGCTGCCTTTCAGTCTAAAGTTAATTGGCAGTCTCATAAAACAAAAGTTGATGGAAGAAAGTCACAAGGAAAACCAAAAGAAAATAATGACAASTATTCTTCATGTGGTATTTGCAAGAAGAGAAACCACTTGGAGAATGATTGTTGGTTCAAAGGAAAACCACAGTGCCAAAACTGTAAAAAATTTGGCCATATTGAAAAAGTTTGTAGATTCAAGAAAACCCATCAAGCTAATTTTTCAGAAAAGAAAAATGAGGAAAATAATCTCTTTTGTGCTTGTCATTCTGCAATAGAAGAAAAAAAGGATACTTGGTATCTTAACCACATGACTAAAAATGAAAGCATCTTTCATAGTCTTGATAAAATCAAGACAAAAGTCAAAATTGGTAACGACGACTTCATGGAAGCAACCGGCATAGGTACCATTATAGTTGACACCAAACAAGGCAAGAAATACATAAATCATGTACTCAATGTGGGCCAAATGATAGAAAGAGGTTATTCTTTACATTTTGAGGGAAACTCTTGCACAATCTATGACAAGCATGACAAGTCCCTTAAAATTGCATAAACAAAAATGACAGAAAACAGATGTTTTCCCATTCAATAGAGATATGGAAATTATATAGCAATGCAAGCACAAGTGGACGAGYCGTGGCTATGGCATAGAAGATTCAAACACTTTAATTTCCATGGATTAARGATTCTTCAGTAGAAGAACATGATGCATGACCTACCAGCTGTCAAGGAGTTCAACAATGTTTGTGAAGGGTGTATGCTCGAAAAACAACATCGACATCCCTTCCCATCCGGCAAGGCTTGGAGAGCCAAAGAGCCACTAGAATTAATTCATACAGATGTTTGTGGTCCAATGCATACTCCATCAAATAATCAAAATAGGTATTTCATCCTCTTCATTGATGATTATACTAGAATGACATGGGTTTATTTCTTGCGAGAAAAATCACAAGTTTTTTATGTTTTTAAAAAATCAAAGCCCGTGTTGAGAAGCAAAGTGGTCACAACATCAAGACCATAAGAAGTGATAGAGGAAAAGAATATACTTTTAATGAATTCGACAAGTTCTATGAAGATGGAGGCATGGAGCATCAACTCATAGTCGGGTACGCTCTAGAACAAAATGGAGTATCCAAAAGAAAAAATAGAATAGTTATGGAGACAACAAGAGCCATGCTCATGGAAAAGGGTCTTCCCAAATTTTTTTGGGCAGAGGCAGTAAGCACTATTGTCTATCTGCACAACAGATGCCCAACTAAATCTGTGCAAGACAAGACACCAATTGAAGCTTGGAGTGGGCAAAAACCATTAGCAAAGCATCTCAGAGTTTTTGGGTGCATATGCTACACACACGTCCCACAAGAGAAAAGAGGCAAACTAGATGAGAAGACTGAGAAAGGAATCTTCTTAGGCTGTAGCACTCAATCAAAAGGCTATCGAGTCTATAGCTTAAGAAAAGAAAAACTCATAATCAGTCGAGACATAAGCTTCGACGAGGATGCTGCATACAATTGGTAGACAAAAGAAGTTGAAATGAAGACTATCAACTTGCCCCTATTACCAAGTCAAGGAATTGAAGAAGGTCATGATCAAACCAGTTTGCCAACACAATCAGAACCAGAACAAGCTTCACAGTCTACTCCGTACTAACCACCATGGCGAACTAAATCTTTAACAGAAATATATGAAACATGCAACTTGATGATCAAATCTTTTCTCTCGATCCATTAAGTTCTCTTCTGTTTTCCTATCATATTTTTTTACTGTTTTTACTATTACTATCATCCGCAAGCCATCATAATGACTAGTAGTTTGAAGCCTTAAGAAACTGGTCTTTTTTTTCGGCACTCAGTTCCTTCGTCTTAAGTCAAGTTCAGTTTRCTTTTTCGATTCGGAACTCTTAGTCAAACTGATGGCGATATTGATTTTTTGTTCGAGGTTCAAGAGGAAAGAAAGAGAGGAACCACCGCCCAATGGTGCTTTTACGAAAGTACGGTCACCGGCCTTCTCGACACTATYGAACCTGAAATCCACTCTCAATCGCTCTTTTTAGTGGGGAGGAATAGTTTTCGTATGCCACTCCCGTTTCCCGGGGCTCATCTTCAAGATCGGATGGHAGGCTCCGAGTTACTTTTGTTCGAGGAAGGCATGCCACACTAGGAACARTTTATGGATAAGAAGTCTTGTCAACTAGAGGGAAAGCTCTATCAACTCCTTATCCCACTCATGACACTCTAGAAATGCGCATTTGTATAATTTTTTTGATTACACAATCATAACTTGAATGAAGCATTCCTTGCTTTTAGTATGTCTGCTATGCCCTAACTGAGATGAGGATGGGGGACCGTACTACAGTTTTAGCGGGCTTTGGGATATGAGCCAATTCATGAAAAATTCTTGAGAAGAAGAAAACTGGAAGATAGAGGAAATTTCTCAGTATTACTTCTCCGTATTACTTCAACGTAAAACTATTCAAGATACAAGATACATGATAACTATTTATACATGAACCCGACCTATACAAAGCTGCCATGTAGTAAACTCTAGCTCAACTAATCTAACAGACTAACCAACTTGTACAACAAACTAACAGCTATACTAACTGACTAACCATTCAAACTATAAATTAAATATATAATCTGTACATCCTCCTCTCAAATTGGAGTTTGGGGTTGATGAAAATCAACCAAGCCCAACTTGGAAACAATGGAATGGAACTGAGGGCCAACAAGACTTTTAGTAAACACATCTGCAAGCTATAACTTTGTAGAGATGTGTTTAGGAAGAACGAAACCAACTTTATACTTGTCACGCACTAAGTGGCAATCAATTTCCAGGTGCTTAGTACGCTCATGGAAGACCGGATTAGCAGTAATATGCAATGCTACTAAATTGTCACACCGAAGAGGAATTAGCAAAGGAAAACTGATTCGAAATTCTTGTAATATGTAACTGATCCACTGCAACTCACAAACAGTAGTAGCAAGGCTGCGATATTCCGCTTCTGCTGAAGATTTGCTGACAGTGGATTTTTTCTTGGTTTTCCAAAATATCAATGAAGAACCTAGAGATATACAGTAGCCAGTGAGTGATCGATGAGTCTCCTTACAAGCCACCCAGTCTGCATCATAGTAGGCTTTAAGAGAAAAATCATTTGTAGATGGAAAGAATAAACCTCTTGAAGGGGTTCCCTTGAGGTATTTGAGAACGTGAAGAGCTGCCTCCCAATGAGCCTTGGTAGGAGACTGAACAAATTGGCTAAGCTATTGAACAACATGAGTAATATCAGGCCTAGTTAAATTGAGATAGAGTAACTTGCCAACAAGCCTTCGATATTTCTCTGGTTCATCCAATGGAACACCAGCAGTAGAAAAATGTTGCCCCTTTGGCAATGGTGTAACAACAGGTTTTACTCCAAGAAGACCAGCATCTTGCAAAATGCCTAACACGTACTTCCTTTAGTTAATAAAGTGCCACCTGACCCTCTTGCAATCTCAAGGCCCAAAAAATACTTAGCAAACCCCATATGCTTGATAGTAAATGTATCATGTAGAAATTTTTTAACCTTTTGAATTTCACTTTCATGAGTGCCAGTGACAAGGACATCATCGATATATAATAACAAAGCTAAAAAAGAACTTGATGTGCTCTTTGTAAACAAGCAATGATCATGTGCACTCTGTGTAAATCCATAAGCTTGAAGTTTAACACAAAACTTAACATTCCATTGGCGGGAAGCCTGCTTCAAACCATATAGAGACCTCTTCAACAAACTAACTTCATGTGGTTTTGCTTTGGTATAACCCTGAGGAGGCTGTATAAAAACTTCCTCATCAAGATAACCATGTAAAAAAGCATTATTAATATCCAATTGATGCAAAGCCCAATTTTTGGCAATAGCAATAGCCAAAAATATCCTCACTGTAACAACCTTGGCTACTGGAGAAAAGCTGTCATTGTAGTCAACTCCTTCAATTTGATGGTAGCCTTTTGCTACCAACCTCGCTTTGTAGCTATCAATGGTACCATCTAGCAAATACTTTACCTTGTAAACCCACTTCGACCCAATGGCCTTTTTTTTAGGTGGCAGAGGAACCAACTCCCATGTGTTATTTGATTCAAAAGCCTGCAACTCTTTGTTTATAGCCTCAATCCACTTTTCATTTTTTCTTGCTTGATAATATGAACTAGGTTCAGGAACAGAGGACACATTGGAAAGAAGATATATATAAGTGTTTGTGAAAATAGGTGATTTATGGTAGGGAAATGTTGGTGGTGTATAGGCTGAAGAACCTGATGATGTAGTTGTATTCGAAGTTGTAATAACAGTAGGCAAGTTAGTAAGAACAATCACATTAGACACAAAATCATTCATCCATGCTGGTTTAAATTTTTGTCTAGTGCTATGCCTTAAAGTAAGAATGGGAATATCTGAATGATGTGTGTCAAATGAAGATTGAATGGGGTTCAAAGGCTGTATAGGATCTGAAATAATCTCAATATGGATAGATTCAATAGTAGTAGAAGGAGAAATAGTAGGAATATGATCAATAGCAGAATCAACATTCTGCTTTAAAGGAGTTGTTGACAAATGATTTGAATCGAAGAGAATAGGATCATGAAAAGGAATAGGTAATGATGCTTTACTACTATCATTATTAACATTTAAAAAAGGAAATACATTTTCATGAAAAACCACATCCCGAGAAGTATAAAACTGATGAGAATCTAAATCATAAACTCTATATGCCTTCTAACCTGTGACAAATCCTACAAAAACACACCTATATGCCCTGGCTTCAAATTTATCCTTATGTGGCCTAGTGTTAGTTGCATAGCATAAGCAACCAAAACACTTAAGTAGACTATAATCTGGTTTTTTGTTATGTAACACTTCATAAGGGGTTTTCCAATCTAAAAGACTAGTAGGTAATCTATTTATGATATAAACTGTCATTAAAAGAGAATGGCCCCTGAATTTTATAGGCATATTGGCCCAAAATATTAAAGCTCTATTTATTTGTAAGAGGTGTTTATGTTTCCTCTCAACAATGCCATTTTGTTGAGAAGTATAAACACAACTCTTTTGATGCACAATTCCTAACTGAGACAAGAAACTTTGACATTCATTGCTAGTAAATTCAGAACCATTATTTGTCCTAATGCATTTAACCTATTTCTAAAATTGATTTTTCACCATTTGAAAGAAAATTTTCAATATTTGTAGTGTCTGATGTTTATGTGCAAGTAAAAAGGCCCAAGTAGCTCTATTACAATCATCTACCACAGTAAGCATGTAATGTGCTCCTGTAATAGAAGCTTTATGGTAAGGTCCCCATAAGTCTATGTGCAGAAGATCAAAAATAGAATTTGACCTAGTATTGCTAAGTGGAAAAGACAACCTATGTTGTTTTGATTTGTGACAAACATCACATGGTGAAAGCAGTGTTGTATCAATACCATTTAAAAAGGTAWTRTGTTGTAATGATTTCAATGAGGCATGACCAAGCCTGTTATGCCACAAAAGTTCAGAATCTTTATTCAAAGTAATCTGATTATTACAAGAAACAAGAAATGTAGGATCATGGAATGAAGATTTATCCAAAATGTATAGATTCCCAACCACTTTACCAACTATTAGAACAGTTTTAGTCTGAGGGTCTTGCAGAATACATTTGTCAGGATGAAATACAAATTTAATTTGTTTAGTCTTGGAAAGTTTTCTTACTGAAAGAAGGTTAAATTTGAAACTAGGGACATAAAGTGCATCGGTCAAGGTCGGTTTAGGGCTAAGATGCATATTACCTATTTGATGAACAAGTTTAACAGATCCGTCAGGTAGAAAAATTGGAGTAATTTGTGTTATTGGTTTTAGTTTATGAAGTAGTTTGGGGTTRATGCACATGTGGTTTGATGCACCCGTGTCCACTATACATGTTCCACAATCCAAATTATCAAATGAATGTAAAGAAAAATGAAAAGCAGTACTAGAATTTTACCTGCAAAATCCTCAACATGTGCGAAGTTAACATGATTGCCTTCAATAGTATCCCTTCCCTTCATCATCTTCGACAATTCCTGCTGAATCATCTTTGACAAAGACACTTGTTGATCAGTTGTTTTGCCAACAACACGATCCATGTTAACATCCAAAGGATTATCAGCCGTATTTGCCACATTTCTTCCTCCTGTAACCTTGCTTCTTTGCTCTTTAAGTTCCTTATACCACTCTAAATAACCATGCAATTTGAAGCATGTATCCTTAGTATAACCGCCTATGCTACAGTGATCACAAGACAACTTCTCATATTTCTCATTCTTTTTGTCATTATAACTTGACTTCTTATGCTTTCCTCTTTTAGCATCAGATCCTCTTCCCATAGATGCTCTTACAAACATTGTTGAGTTCTCAACTTTCTCAACCAAGTTAAGATGAACCTCTCGTTGCTTCTCAACTCGCAAAATCATTGAATAAGCCTCGTTGACTGAAGGCAGGGGCTCCATCACCAAGATCCGGTTCCTCACATGATCAAAATCATCACTAAGGCCCATTAAAAACTGCATTAGCCTGTTAGAACAAGCAAGATCTGAAACATTCTTCGCAACACCACATGTACAATTCTTACAAGTACATTGTGGTATTGGCTGCACACAAACCAATTCATCCCACAGTTTCTTCAGCTTTGTGAAGTACTTCACCACCGACTGACTTCCTTGAGAAATAGTACTTATTTCTCTTTTGATCTGGTAAATCTGCGGTCCATTAGATTCACCAAATCTTTCTTCCAACTCCAACCAAAGTTCTCTAGTAGTTGATGCATAGAGAAAGGGTTCCACTATTTCCTTAGAAATAGAGTTCAAGATCCATGATCTAATCATACAATCCACACGAATCCACTGATCATAATCAGTAGAATCTTCTTCTGGCATCACACACCTTCCATCGATGAATCTGAGCTTCGCCTTAGCTCCTAGGGCTATCTTAATCGATTTACTCCAAGACAAATAGTTGTTACCTATTAAAGGAATCGTGACAAGTTGTATTCCTGGATGATCCAACTTCGCCAAAGCCATTGGATCTCCATTAAAGGTACTTGTCATTTCCTTGTGCACAGTTGCTGTTCCAGTTTGAGGTGCAACCACAACCGCTGGATCTTCAATCACTTCCATTCTTTCAGCTGACACAGAAACAAAACTCTACTATCTAATCTTCAAAAGAATCAACAAGATGGAGGTACAGGCAGATCTGGATCGATTTGCTCTGATACCATGAAAAATTCTTGAGAAGAAGAAAAGTAGAAGATAGAGAAAATTTTTCTGTATTACTTCAACGTAAAACTATTCAAGATACAAGATACATGATGACTATTTATACAAGAACCCGACCTATACAAAACTGCCACATAGTAAATTCCAGCTCAGCTAATCTAACAGACTAACCTTAGCTAACAGATTAACTAACCTTAGCTAACTGACTAACCATTCAAACTATAAATTAAATATATAATCTGTACAATTCATATAGTGCAGTAGCTAATAGGGTTGCCTTCTAAGCTTTTGTACAAGCTCGTAATGGAGGACGTGATCCCGCTCGTGAAGGCAATGAMGTGATCCTCCTCGCAGAGTCCCAAACCAGCTGCAGCTTGCCGAGTATGGAAGGAAATCGTCGGAATTGGGTAGAGTTTCCGATACCGATGCCGAAGCACGGACCTTAGATCGAACCGAAGGCGACGAATCTAACA